>PNEQ01095994.1:16772-39857 GCA_003012365.1 Medauroidea extradentata
ACTCAAGTAGGAGAGAGACGGATGTCGAACGCTGCCGAACGCAAAGGCCGATTGTACTTCTTTGTCGCTCGTTCCGCGCTCTCGCTTGCACTTCAAGCCTTACATGGAACGCCTCAGAGCGAGGTAACGCCGCATGAGTCATGTTTTTTCGTGCGTGCAGCCGGCTCTATCGAATTATAAGACGTTGTCACGTCAATAAGAAAAAAAATCTGGTACAAAAGAAAAATTAAAACACGGTGGTAAAAATAGCGGAAGACCGAGCCCTAAAGTGTGCGTTGTGTATAATTCAGTTCTAAAAGCATCAGTTCAGTATTATAGGTTTTTCGAAGCCAATTCGCAAAAATCAAAGAACATCGATCCTAGACAATAGTTTTTAAAAGTTTTTTTTTTTTTTTCGATTGACGTATATCTAAGAACAATCTCTGACGCCGAAATATCGTACATTTAATTGCGGCGCAAGAGACCACGCTTAACAAATGCATCTTATATGCAGGGCCCGGTAGTTTTCGCGAAAAGATTTTTACCCCACTTTGTTTCAGTGCCTTACGTACACACCTGCAGCTCAACTTCATGATTATTATCAGAGTGTTTTTGTGCAGAGTCGTTATTCATTTGTCTGTGCCAATCAGTACACGGATAACTGCCACACTTCACGTCTATGACTTGCGGGTTTAACCTCCACACGCTGCCTGTTACGGCATCCAATCCCTGACCACAAAGCAGAGATGCAGGTGTGCACGTAGGGCACTGAAACAAAGTGCTGCAAATATCTTTTCGCGAAAACTACCGGGCCCTACTTACAGATAAATGTTTGCTCATAAAGTTGGCAAATATAATTATCAAGTATTACCGTTTTGCATTTTTCCAATATTGACTTTTAAAAAATGTAGAGATCAATCGAAGAATGCAACGCTTATTTATCTACCACTCCCTCTTAAAAAGCTGAGTTTTAAAGTGTCACTATGCCTGTTTAGATTATTGGACACAATTTACATTTAAGGTAACATCTACAAGTTAAAATTGAGAGGGACAAATGTACAATCATCAAACTCTTTACTTACGCCAGTACAAATTTATTTTTGCGGTAAAAAATCGCTGTTAAATATTAACCACCACGAATTAGCTTTGTTACAAAGCAAAATGTTTTGTCACCTATAATTTTCAACCTAAAGTAACGAGTAATTAAAAACATACGACAAAATAATGTTTCGAAAAGAACTTCGTAACGTAAAGATATAGATTTCCAAAACTTTTTGTCGGATGTTTCATTGCCTCAGAATAAAAGACCTCAAATAAATTGATTTTTCGTAAGGAAACGGTTATCTTTGTAATATCGTGATTTGTATTGCTGCACGTGAATAGTAGTATAGTGAGGACATTCTGGTACATTGTACTATAATACTGTGGTATTACGACACCACAGCCCTGCCGGCGCCTGTCCACATTCTCCAGGCTGTGATTTATTCTCGTGAAGGAGCCGCAGTCGAAGGAAATGGTCCGTAGAATAAGTGGTACAATTACAAGGAGAAGAAAGCCCAGGCGATGCGAGGGCTCGGGTACACATGGTCCAGACAGCGATAAATAGCGAATCTCTCGGCAACAAGTTACCTTCTGTATCATCTGTTTGTGCTGGCTGTTTACGGTTAACCAAGCAATTTTTCCAAGTCAGTTATAGCACGTGCTAATGATTTTCTCCGTGTTGAGTCAACTGGACCATGCTAGCTTATTGGTTCATTTAAACACTGCCGTGTTTTGTTTCTTTGGGTGTGTCTTCTCTTGTGTCACGTTTGTAGCGAAAACATATTTGCAATAGCTCGGAAACTGAAAATCCGCGTTTTCTTTCACGCACACTCTGGAATTCCATCAACTATAAATTCGTGACACTTTGGGAATTGGTCGTTGACTTATTTGACGCCTCGTGTAAGTCGCTGGCCCAGTAATAAAAATGTAACTAAACGCAGGCCCAAATCACTGTCAGCGAGCGGCTAACGAAAAGCTAATGTGTGCATGAGATCACATATATTCTTGGAGACTAGCCTACAGGTCAGCGAACTCGCGAAATTTTCCTGTCTCTAACCATAGCTCGTTTTAGTGCCTTATATGTAGAGACCGGAGAATTTCGCGGGTTCACTCACATGTAGGCTAGTCTGCAAGAATATGTATGAACTGAAACAAACAGCAGATGCACATTAGCTGATTGCTGTTACAGTAATACAGGTCTGTATTTGGTAAATTTTTAGTATTGGTTCAGGGGGCCGCCAAGAGGTCAGATTTCTCACCTCCCACCAAGGCGGGTTTTCTCGGGGATCTCCCGTTTCCCCCGCTCTTTCATTCCAGTGCGGCTCCATACTCATATCATGTCACCCTCCACCAGCGCTAAAGACCTCGATGTTAACCAAAATCTCTCACTCACTCACTTTTTATTCGTTCAGAGACTTCCAGGAAGTGTCAAATAGGTTAAAGGACAATTGCGAAAGAAGCACGAATGTATAGTTGCTGGAATTTTAGCTTGTGCCTAAAAGAAAACGCCAGTTTTTCAGGTCCCTACCAATGACCATGAAATATGTACTTGCTAGTTATTGTGTTGTGACCAGTCAGTAATAAGCGGCACCTACATACCAGCATGTCAGTAGCTGCAGCGTCAACTAGCGCACAACATTATACAGTTCTCTGCAACTTGTGCTATACCTGGCAACAGTGGCGGATCGGAGGTTGTGCGCTGGTTGTCTCTACAGCCACTGACACGCTGATGTGCAGGTGCCCCTTACTACTGAGTGGTCACAACACATCTAGTAGCCGGCAAATATTTCATGATCGTTGGTCTACGGCGCGTTCATCAAGAGTGTACAGTTACGACTATATGCAGCCCCACCTGGCAACAACCCACGAGCCAATACTATCTGCAACTCTGTTTCGTTGTTATTAGCAGCGTGTTTTTTAATAGAGGTGTCACTTATTTGACTACGCCCATCAAGACAAGATTACAGCAACACCACACGTCTGCGATTTGTGGATAGGCCCCCAAGACGCCGAGAGTTAAAAACATATAATCACCGACCTTAGAAGAGATGCAGCTCTGCACGTAAAAAATTTTAATAAGTTGGTGTAAAAACCTGTTCACGAATATCAGGTGCCCGTACCAATATTTGATATTTTCGTTATATTCGTCTCATTTCTTTTGAAAGATTAAGAACAAATTGTCAAACACTATACCGAAAAAAATTACATGAAACGTTACATATTTTACCTTAGTTTTCTTTGCGCCTTGCTGACAGCGAAATCATTAAACGTATAGCTATGCACAGCTTTAAATAAGGACAAGAACCATTCTAGCTTTCACCTCGGACGGTTTTGAGAAATCCTGGAATCTAGACATCATGATCACCGGAACAGGGAATCGAATTCGATTCGGCCTGTTTTAAGGATCTATCCCACAATTCGCCTGGAGTGATTTCGGACAACATTGGAAAATCGAAATCAGGAGTTCAGGATAGAAGCAGGGTCCTACCGCATGTGAGGAGAGTGTTTTACCACTGCTACACCACGCCACACTCGGTCACTACTGGGGCCACGGTGGCCGAGAGGTCAAACCCCTTGCCTCCCACAAAGGCGATCCGTGTTCGATTCCCGGGGGAATCGTGCCGAACGATGCCGCTGGTCGGCGGGTTTTCTCGTGGGTCTCCCGTTTCCCCCGCCCTTTCATTCCGTCGCGGATCCATACTCACATCATGTCACCCCCACCAGCGTTAAAGACCTCGATGATGAACGCTGACTAATGTATCTCACTCACTCGGTTGCTACTGTCAGTGTTTCGTGTAAGAAGGATATGAAAACTTCGGCAAATGTGTAACGTTTCGGAAACTCCAGCAGAAAGAGGTACCAGCCAAACGAATAAAAGGTTCAGTACTGATGGTACAGTTGTGACGTTATTAACGCACGAACAGTCAATCATTATTCACTCAAATTCTCCCCTCGCCCAATTCAGTTTGTAAACGTCATGATATTTATCTCTAACGCCGTCATTGTTGTAACTGTTGCGTTCGAAACATGCGTTTCCACAATTACGGTATGGATGCAACATATACTATTCCTAGAGATTATGGTTTATCGCGGGAATACTTGACTGCTTGCTGGATTTCAACGTACATTCAACTTACCATAAGGTAACTGGTTTTCGCTTCTACGTGAAGCTGTTGCCCTGTTTAACTGAGCCAATAATAATACCGTTATTGTAAGGGACACCTGATTTTCGTGAAAAGAATTTTGCTCCACGTTGTTTCAGTGACTTACGTGCACGTCTGCAATTCTGCTTCATAATCAGTGATTGGACGTCTTAGCTCTGACGTGTCTTGGGGTTTCACTGGCAAATCACAGACTTGTGAAGTTGTAGTAACGTTATTGTGATTGGCATAGTCAAATGAGAGATATCGCTTCACAAAGACACGCTGCCAATAACCATGAAGCACAACTGCAGATGTGCACGTAAGTCACTAAAACAAAGTGGGGCAAAATTATTTTCGCGAAAATCAGAGGTCCATAGTTACTGTAATATTTGATAACTATTATTGGTCTGCAGACAACCGCGTTGTTTCATTCGTATGTCACCCAGTCATAAACGCCATAAGAATCTACAGTGTTTCGAAGGATACGATGACAAAGTAAATTTTCGCGATATCCCATCGTCTCTATTCCTAGAGACTCCTGTTTTTGGCGATAAGAGATTTGCCCCACTTTGTTTCATTACCTGGCGTGTGCATCTGCAGTTATGCTTGAAGCTTACTGGTAGCGCGTCTTTCCAAAGAGTCGTACATCATCTGACTGAGCCAACCATCAGTAAGGTTACAGTAACACCACATGTACGTGATTTGCGGATATAAACACGAAACTCGTAATGCTTCTTGCGAAAAGTAGGAGTCCCTAACTATTCCGTACGGCACGCACAATGTTATCGTTACGGTAATTCACCGCATCGAGTCCTCAAGTCCACGTTATGTTCCGTGAAATGTAACGCGAAAAAGTATTAAGGGTGCCGCCTACCACGTGCTTCAAATGCATTAGAATGTGCAGGGAAATTCGGTTTTTCTTACGAAACTATTCCGCGTGTGCCCATTGTACCAATGTACAAAAATAAAGCACTATTCGGACAAGTAGAGAAAGACAATGTTAAGACACTATGTTTATCGAAAAAAAAAAATGTTTCGAAGTCATCTACCACAGCAAAAAATTACTTTTTCAGACTGCCGTACTGCAAAATGCATAATCTAGATGTATACAAACCTCAGTTAGAAACATTCACAATACTTTGCTATAGTCTGTTCACTTTAAAGTTAGCACTCCCCAACACAATACTTTAAGTTTTGGGAGTGGTTAAACGCAGGGTTTTCTAGTTTCTAGTTTCAGGGTAGTTTTCGTGCTAAAAATACTAAATATGATTGCAGAAAGAAAAATTACAGCAGTTCTCATTTTGTCGTGAACAGTCTATATGTACTCTCACCACATGGTCACCGCTTAAAGTATACCATGGTATAAATGTAAACCCTGCACGCCAGTTCAGCGGTTGACTCGGAGTGGCGATGTGGTGTCTATGTGCGCTCCAAAGTCGCCTTTACAGGTCCATCACTTTTAAACCTCTAACGAGCAATACCGCTCAAGGTAGGTGACGCCCTTAATGGCACAAGTTTGATTGGTTCAAGGTGCGTCGGTTGGTGCAGCAGCTGAGGTGCTTTCACTCTTTCCAAGGCGAGACTCCCGGCGGGGTCGTCCTGGTTTTCCACATCTGGGAATTGTAGCAGACGATGCCGTTGGTCAGGGGGATTTCTCGGGGACCTTCCGTTTTAACACCCCTTCAACCTGTGCTGTTCATTACTCACCTCATATAAAACTTATACAGTACGTTAAGATCAATGTCCTCGTGGGAATTTATTATTTCTGTACCATTTCTTGCCATTAATATACCAGTTCTCTTCCTCGCCCTCCTCTCTCTCTCCTTGGAGTAAGAAAGTCAAATATATTGAAATTTTCACCCTTATTTTCTAGATAGTGAAATGCTCTTCATACCAATCAATAAGGTGAAGAAAGGGGCTCAGGTTTTAAATCACGTGATCTGATAGCTTTCTTCTCCTCAGCCTCCTCAATGACGATTGCGACTCTGTCATTGTCTTTGAAGTTCCTTCCCTCTGGCGTTCAGCAGTCCTTGGCTTGTCCTGGTCTTTTCTCTTCCACGCCTTCATCTCGTGTTCCCGTCCTTTAAACGCGTCCTCTTTCACAAGACCCTCTAACACTCGAGATTTTTTTCCCCGCCAACTCCCATTGTCTCCCACCTGATCCCTCTTTCTGTTCCTTCGTGTTCGGCGTAACCAAACTTTCACCCTCGCGGGTCTTACACCGCCCACAGTCACCAGCCTCCCTTTTCATGCTCCGCCCAACCTCCTGTTTGATTTGGAACTCCACGAGAGCTCAAGTCGATCCCGAGGCGGCAAACTTCTGGCCAAGAGCCAGCTGCTACCTTCCTTCAGCGTTCCGCGCTACGCCCTTCCTTCATTCATACATTCTTCCTTCTCGCTCCCGCAGCCTTCATCTTCCTCCACTTGCGTGCTCATCCCCGCCCGTGGTCTCTGAGAACAATGATGCATTGTGGGAGGGCGCACAGCCGGAAGGCGAGCACAATCTTCTTGCACGGGTAATATGCTGCCCAGTGTTCTCGTGAAATGAATTTTTCGGCGTTCTCGCTTGCCTTCTCTACCTCCGACACGAACCTCCGCTGCTACCCAGGCGAGTATCTCCCAGTGTGACCAAGAAAGTGGTAATACTGAAACCCAGCGTACTAGATTTGTACAACGTGTTGATGAATGCAAGTTCACCATCACTTAAATAAAATCCATTAGTCAAATCATATCTCTCTCCTCTTTATATATATATATATATATATATATATATATATATATATATATATAATGGCAAGGCGTGGGTGTGTTGCAAGGTAAGCTGTATTTCGCGACGTTTGTACAAGTGTCCTGTTAGAACTGGCATTACACATGTTCCTCGTCACTACCGATATCCAGCTCATGAATTTGTACAAAGACGCAAAATACAGCTTACCTTGTAATGTAACACACCCACGCACATCATTGGCTTTATATATAAACTCATATGTCTAGAAATAGCCCTATAATAAGCAGGCCCTCGCGAATCCTAGGTTAAATCGGAGACGAAAATATAAGTCGTAAAATGTTGTACCACGACATTTTTTCGCTCATTTCGTCAACACAGCTCGAAGAATTTCCATGTATTATTTTATGTGTGCCATGTCGAGTAAACGTAGAACCACGTTTGGACTGCTCGGGATTTGAACCTGTGCCCATAATATAATGGTCAGAACAGTAGTAGTAATACATCTGTGTAGCTCAAGAGGGGATCTATTCCTTACTTTGTTGCCACATAGTGCAAATAAATTGTCATCGTACAACATTTTCCAACTTACATTTTCGTCTCTAATTTAGCTGAGGATTCAGAATTCTCGTGGTGTGCTTGGTATACTGCGTTTTCTGAACAACTTTTAAAATTAATATTTATATGCAGGTAGTATTAGGTTTCACTTTAGAAAAAATAATTTGTAGGCTATTAACATGATTTACATTATCACTTTTTCGATACACACAAGTGTACACAGGTGTTCACTGAGGGTAAAATTGAACTACTTCGAAGTGAATGAACACAATAAGCCTTTATTTTCAATATCTAAACTTACAAATATAATACGTATTCTTGACGACGACAGACTGAAGCATTAAACTCAGCACATAAGCCAATAAATATTTCTTTGAAGTCTTCCAAGATAGTCGAAATAGAGATTTGACATTTTCATCCTACTTCGAGTGAAAATATAATACCTACAGAATGCCGACATTGGAATTCGCAACAGATTCCTATCCAAAAAATTCATAAGCGTCATATTTTTAAGACTCGTATAGCGATTAGTACTACTAAAAGTCTGTGCTCTGGTCCAAATTTCTAGAGCTTAATGGTGATTGGTGACCGGAAACGCGTGCAAATGTTTACTTATCACTCCATTAAATATGCGCTCTCCAGAAGCGGGGAGAAAGTACAGTTTGGTGATCGTTTCACGGATGTTAACATGTATAACCACAATTTTTAAAGAATACTTTATACTTTTGTAATATTCTATAGAATATTATCGTAAGATAAATGTTAATAATGGGGCAACACAAATATTGTAAAACATTGTGACTGTACACGTAATTAGTTTGCTTTATATTTTGTCTACAAAGATGCGTCAGAATGCAAGAAAGCTGCTTTAAGTGACTATTTAAGAATATGTCCCTGTACATGAACAAACCTGTGAAGAACCCTCAAAACTCAGAAAACCTTAACAAAGAAAGTATTATTTTTCACTACGAAAATGAAAGTCTGTACTTAGAAGCATTATAGTTCACAATAGCTAGCTATATACGTATTCAATGAGACTCACTGTAGGTAAAATATTGTGTATTTTTATAGGATTTCACAGTATTTATGTACAAGTTTGTAATTTTTGCGAAATATCGTCGCAGTACTAAGGTAATTACATGTTTTTAGCTAGAAAGATATTAATGCATTGATTTTACCCATCCTAAAGTTGAGATCAAAATACAAGCATTTAATTCAATTTGTCTTTGAGTCGGGACCGCTCACATGCATCGATATCACGTTATGTAACCATTAAATGTACATACGTGTGTTATACGAATGAAAAATGTTTAATGTCTTCAATTTACTTTCTGTTTATCTTTTGGTTGAACCAAATGTACTAGTAGGCCTATCAGCAATAACGGATAGTGTTATTACCTCTCGGTTGCTTAAAAGAAAAATATATAGTTGAAAATGTCACTCATCATCTATTCGCTTCGGACACAAGTCCAACTTTTCATCGGAACTAGCTTGAAAATGGTTAAGGACACAAATGAATACTCTGTCTAAAGATCTTGTTTGAATGTCATAATTTTGTGTCAATTTATACGATGTATAGTAAATTCGTATACAACATTTTATAACTGTTTAGAAATAAAAAAAATATTTTTTAATAAGTGACCCAACCCCTCGGGCATACCTGACCCCTGAAACAAATGTTTAGTTTTAATTATCCTATAAAATACATCAGTTTTTCGTATCACGAAAATGTCAACGCTCACAAATTCGAGAAATCTGTCTTCCATTTTTTTCATTGCATTGGTATGTGCAATATACTGCGTTTTTAAAACGGGCACAGTGTAGTTTTAGTATTTAAATATGTTCGAAAAATGTTGTACTGCTCCAGTCCTAATAGTCTATTTTGTTACATACCGTTGACATCAAGCGGAGTTGTCAGTATTCGTTCTCAGTACTATCACAACATTAATCAGACGTATTATGTGACCAGATTTAATAGGGACGTTTATTATCTTTCTGTCGTCCAATAGTTATCGTATAGTTCAGCGTGGCTACGGTCGAAGTGTGCGCCTCAGAAATGAAAGCATAGCCTGAAATGTTACAGTACACTGGAATAGCAACGCATTGGAGATGCTTTCTCTGGGATTGAGATGAACTTCAAAGAGCAGAAGGAATCAGAGTAGAGCGAGAACAGACAAAGGGTTAGCCCGCAGGGGACGGAAGTGTCGCAGAACGGGAAAGAGAGAGAAGGGAAATAAAAACCTTGTGTATAGATGGTCCAAAATAAACTAAGAACTTTTGAAATCAACATTCTAAAAAAATCACTGACCATTATTCCATGTAAATCAACATTTAAAATGTTTGCCTCGCTCCTTGTATGATTAACAGTAAACAAACAAATGGTGTTTCACATATTTGTTATTTAAATCCAACATTCTTACATTTCTAATATATTAAATTAAAATATTTTGTTTTGTATATAGATACGTGATGAACGTTTTAAAGTAAGTCATTTAGGTTTCCGTCAAGTACACAATTAAACTTACTACACGCTGGCAAAAAAAAGTGATAACTTTAGCGTTATATTTCGCTGTGTTACGCCAAAGTTTAAACTTTAACCCACCGAATGAACCGAGTACCTTAACGAGAAAAAATTACATAGATATTTCAATTTCATGACAAATAAGGGTACGGCAGATTATGCGAAGTTAATACTAATTATTTATCTTGTAAAGGGTAGCGATTTTTGTACAGCCGCGAATTTTTTTCCAGTACTTGTTGGAATTTACTTAGACCGACAGTACGAAAGGTTAAAATCAATGTGAAGATGAAAAAAGAGAGTTTTATGCTGACGCCAATAACACACACAAAGCCATATAATGGAATTAGCTACTCAAAATTCGTTGTAATTACAATTCGAAAACTATATTAAACGTTTGCAATTTATTTACAAAACGTAAATAAATTCTGAAATAATACAGCTTCACAAAAACAAAGTTAAAGTAAGTATAATCCATAGGCAGCACGAAACACTTGCAAGTTTGGGAACAACAATTTTATGTAACGGTGCGTGTAATTTGGCACATTGTTCACTTAACAAATAGCGTTTCACTGATCTGGATATGTTACAAATATGAGTGGTATTTTTTCGTGGTACATTGTGAAACTACAAATCTAATGTTAGAGCCAAAATATAGGCGGTTCGTGATAACGTGAGCAATTTTGAAGACCGTCGTGTCTAGAATAATAATTGAAAAATATAAATCTTGATCTTTGATGTGAACTTTTGAGTATGGTATTATCTATATACTATTATTGGCAATTATTTTGTTTTGTTTATAAGTTACTAAAAAAGGCACGAAAATTTTAAGTCATGAAAAAAAATATATAGTATTTAAAAGTGCTCACATTATCCCGAACCACTTGTACACGCATGTTGATGGAAACACTGTTGCCATATCGGTGTACATTGTTTGTAAAACTACGCAGTTTTATACAGTGTTGTGTGGAGTCATTGCCAGGCACCACATCTCTTGAGACAAATCCACGATTCACCACTGAAATAATTACATAATCATCGTTTCATAGTTTTTAATTTGACATTCGGAATGTCGTGCAAATGTTGTGTTTTTTTATAATATTATCGCCGTAACTATTAGATTTACGTTTGATTTTATCATTCCAAGTTTATTTATTTTGTAACACCCGTTTATTCTGGTCACAACCAGAGTAAGCTTAGAATTCATCGAATAGTTAATAGAGTTATCTCGGCAGACTTTTTGTAGGCGAATAAACTTCAAGTACGTTGTAAATAGAACGAGCCAAGTTTAAGTTTGATTTTAAGCGTGTTTACCAAGTGACTAAGTTATTCGTAATATATGAGCGTATCATGAGTTCGATACAAGTAGATACCAATGCATGTGTCCGTGTTTTCCTCCATCCTGGCCAGACATCCCAATTTCAGACCATCTCGTGCGTAGAACAGGTCAGGTTAAGAAATCCGATTCCGTCCACTTCCAGCTTTAAACGACATTAGCTCCTACCTTCACAAAGATAGTTTTTTCGAAGAAGCTGGACTGCTGAGCCATCTTTTCATATTCAGATGAAATTAAAATAGCCTACTGCTAGATTGAGATGTTATCCACTTAGGCTATCCCTGCAAAAATGTTCCACTTAAAAGTAAAAGTTTTCATGCTGAAATATAATGGCTTCTTTTCGTATTAACTTCGGTGGCCAGAAATTTTAATTTCGGCTAGACCAGATATAATGGCTTCCGTCAATTCATAGCCGCTGTAACATAGTTTTTAGATATTTTCTATGAATACCAAAATTCATATGCACGTATTAAAAAAAATAAAAAAAAAAATTCTGAACATTTACATAACGAGCAGCAGTTATGTGGATCCAAAGCCCTCTCCCCTTGTTTCCATAGTTTTAACAGCAGTTTTACACCCGAATTGAATTTTTGTGTGTACGATAACCCGTGCCAAATATTTGTCGCTGGATTCAGGTACATAACATAAATAATGTTGCCCTGGGAGTGGGGGACTTTAAAACTTCAAAGTGAAAAAATTAAACAAAAACGTATGCTTTATATTACTTAACTACACTTTTACATGCCAATAATGGTTAGCGTAACGCTCGCTCTTTGTTACAAAAAATACAATAAATGTTTTGCCACAGCTACTTGAAATTTTAATGTTATGACTTGACTCATATAACTTGAGGAGTGTGGGGAAATGGACACGTAATATTCTCCTCTTGTAACCACCAACAACATAGAGTAAGATCAGAAAACGAAGGAAGCTTCCATTCAGTTTTCCGTGGTCAAGCATTAGATAATCATGAATATGGAGCATGTCGTATATTCTGTGACTATGGTCTTGGGGGTTGCGACGGATAGGGGAATGAAACAATCAGCCATATTGGTATATTATATTATGATGCAGTTATTTACTTCTATTTCAATGTCTGTTATTGGAAAAATTTATTGTTCACCAATGCCTATATTTCACTAGTGTCTATACGGATAGTTATTTGTACTAATGGGCTCCGTCTACATGTGCGTAGGCTCAGAAGCGACGGAGCAATAAGGGTGACATTGAAGTGCGCATCAAACACCCCGCATCGCCCCAACGAGCCAAGCGCAGAACGAACGTGCAAGATTCCCAGCATTCTATTTATATTATAAGACCTTAACAGGCGACCATTTAATTTCACTAGTGGCAAGTTTGTAGCAGTGTCCAGTGTACGTTTATAGCTGCGTTTCACTAACATCCGGTCAGTATATTTTTAAGTACTGCAGCTTGAAATGGCGTTTTATCCATGTCGGAGGACTTAGAAACTAAGCTTGAAAGATATGGTGTCTTAACAATGGCGTTTAGTGCTTGTCATTAGTATTCTCTTTTCAATAATTGGCACAATGGACACATGTGAATTAGTTTAATACAAATACGTTATTCTTCCTGTACGTTACAACACGTTTAAAGAGCATAGTAGGTTGGTACCCTTGAAAAACAACCAAATTTTGGTGCATGAATGAAGTCAGATTGACCATATACGACGAACTATAATCTGGAAACGGTATGGTTTCTTTTGCCACACGTAATTTCCGTCATAGCTAGAGATAAGTAAAATTCGCGGATATTCTGTAACTTGAAGAAGGTTGTTTTGTCATGCCTTTTACGACTGCAGAGCCGTAATAAATAAGTAAACATTCGTGGAACTATTGCGTGCTACCTGACTGTACTGTTGGAAGCAGGACACAGACGGGAAAAATCCACTGCTTCATTGGTCTGTTGGATAGCCACTAAGAGGATATGTGTACAGATATGCAAAATTCGCGTTATTTTCTGACAGTTGACCAGACTCCAAGTGAATTTAGGCTCGTTCGATGTCTCCCGCTGGCCGATATTGTCGTGACTTGCCGCGGAGAATGCTTACACGTAACACACGTAAATGACAACACGTAAAAGTTCGTGGCCAATTGAATCGCAGGTAATACTCTGTTATTTACATAAAAGTGAACTTTAGTATGCTACCAAATAATAAAACGAATTTTGCATGACCCTAGATATGTGTTTTCAAGCGGACAGCGGCTACTCTTTGGTTGTCCATGACAAATTGATACCCCTTGATTGGACCTTGGAGTCAGCTGCTTCTTTATCATTGGCTGAGCATACTCTGAAATATGTCAATGTCATATAAGTCACGTGACAATTTTATCAGTCATTTGAGAAACAACATAAGTCAATTATCTTCCAAAATTAGTTGGGGATGTTAGAATTTTGTACAGATGTAATCAAGGAAATATGACGTTTCTTAGTTCAGTAACTTACTACACTCGCTTCATGTTGATTAATAAAACGTACATTTATCTCATATCACATCACACCCACTACTCGTTAGAGAATAATATTTACTTACTTTGTTACTCAAATAACTGACTGAATTATGAAAGTGACACGAAGGTACAGATTTTTTAATTGTAGCTTAATTATGCCCATATAAAACCACGAGATTTTCAGGTTTCAACCAATGTATAATCTAATTTGGGCAGACCATGCGCAGAGAAGTTTAGGCTGTCGGTAGATAAATCCGTGAAATTTGCGCATTTCTGGTCCAAATATTTTACAACGAAAAGTCACGGTCTCAGATGTGGTAACCTCTGCAAACTATGATCATCTACGACATCTCAGTAGTCTTCTACTCCACTTGCTCTCCCTGATTCGTATGTTTAAGGCTCGGTTTCTGTCGCCATATTGAAATATATTACGTTTCGCTTTGTTGGAATTTTAAACAGAAAATTGTTAAATGTGCGATTATACCTCTAATTCTGTTTACCTCCCGCTACAGTACATACCTAGCGATTTAGCTGTTAACTTATAATTACGCCGCAACGTGCGTGGTAAATTTTTTTATATTCACAATTTCCCCGACAAATTGCGACCTAACTATACATTAATAGCTCTATTGCCATGCTTGTAATGTAGCTTACATAAGATCGAATTAGGAATAGCCACAGTCTTCTTATTAAATGGCCAGGTTTTCAGAAGTGGCAACGTCTGCAAACGAGGATCACATATTATAACTCTGTAGTCTTCCACTTTAGTGGGTAGCTTTTACACGTATGTTTGTCTCCCATAAGTTTGAATCAGCCATACCCGTACAGGAAAAAATTTTTGTATGAAGTCTTCCCTGCAAAATTATTTTGTAATTACCACGAAATAATTTTGCGGTGGCCACAATATTTTAGTGGTGTCCAGAAAATGCTTTTGTGGAGACCACACAATAAATTTTTCAGGGTAAAAAACCTCGAAATATTTTGTAGCTGCCACAAAATATATTTTTTTTTCATGCGTCAATAATGAAAGGCCTTGGTGTCATAGATTGCAACTCCTGCAAACAAGGATCACGCGCTACAACTCTGAAGTCTTCTTCTCTCAGTGAGTAGGTATCCCTGATCCTTATGTTTGTCTTACGTAAGATCGAAACAGGAAATCCATACCGTCCACTGCAGACGCCTCTGTTTCTGCAACATATACATTTCCAGCATACCACTAGAAAAACGCAAATTTTTAGTTATTATCAAACAACGTACTACGACTGCAAACTCTTGTTCGTTCGCTCATCGTCTTCCACTGGCCTACAATGTCGTGTACTATGCCGAAAGACAGTTTTAACCATTAATTGAACTATTTATTTTTCATCCCCGACGCAAAAAGAGGGTTGTTATAAGTTTGACTTGTCTTTCTGTGTATCTGTGTGTTTGTCTGTGGCATTGTAGCTCCTAAACGAATAGACCTATTTTGATACGGTTTTTTTATTTGAAAGCTGACTTGATCTAGGGTGTTCTCAGCTATTATTCAAGGAAGTCTGTCCAGCAGTTAAAAAATCGTCAGCTCTTTTCTAGTTTTTTTTTTTTTTTTTAATGAATGTGAGCATTTATACTGGTCTGTTTGTTTTGAAATTTAGTTTCCTGTTCGTCAGGGTATATTTAAAATTTTAATTTAAGTTTTAACTTATAGGTTCAAATAATTTTGCAACAGATTGTTTCAAAGCCTTATGTGCCCCATCTGGATCTCTGCTTCGTGGTCACAGACTAGAAGTCTTAACTCTCAGCATCTTGTGGTTCTATCCACGAATTGCATACGTGTTGTGTCACATTAACCTAAGTAATTATTGCCACAGTCAAATGAGCGACGCCTATGCACTAATACATTCTGTCAATAACCATGAAGCAGAGCTGCAGAAGTGGAGGAAAGGCTTTGAACAAAGTCGGTACAAAATTCTGGTCACCAAAGACCAGTGTCTGTTAATTAATAAGTTATTTCGTAGAGCGACCAAAGCCACTTGCAAACCAGTTAAATTTGTAAACGACATCACACGAAGAATTGTGAACAATGAAAGCACGTATTGTTCTGGAGTATGTAAGCACGTATTAGTAGAGTCATAAGTCTTTCATTAAATAACAACGCAAATATCCGGGTATTTACGTGTATTAATAAAAATTGGAAATACATTATGAAGTCATGCATCAGAACTGTCGAAACTCACCAAAAAGGGGATTACCAAATTAAATCTAAGTCATAGTTTGACATGAAGGGCCTTCCTAACTGAGACTGAAATATGTTGCAGCAAACTGACGATACCACTTAGCGTGCATTACATTTGTGTAGCGACGAAAAGAATAACACAAACTTCAAACTGTGTCGCCGAAAAGTTTAAAAATTTCTTCCCACTTATTAGACACGTGTTTCTCTAGCCTCTCAGTATGGCTAAAAACTGCATCTTCAGACAGCATATTCTGAAAATAATAGAATCTAGACTATAAAAAAAAGGGTTTACATACACCTAACAAACGAAACTATATGGTCGCCCTTAGAGTCCCATTCGATAAAGAACACAAACATCTGCGGCCATTTGAGCGGCTTACGCGTAGAGGTGATACCGCATTACAAACCCCGGTTGGAGGTACCCTTAGAACTCCAATTTTTGTGCCTCTCAAAAACACACAGAGCCTGTCTATGAAGGCACAAAGAATGGGATGGGTGTCACCTCAAATTTATGGTTTTTCCAGGAGTAAATTGTA
This sequence comes from Medauroidea extradentata, assembly GCA_003012365.1. Classification (NCBI taxonomy): domain Eukaryota; kingdom Metazoa; phylum Arthropoda; class Insecta; order Phasmatodea; family Phasmatidae; genus Medauroidea; species Medauroidea extradentata. The sequence goes on from PNEQ01095994.1 coordinate 33,289, forward strand.
TTTTTAGCTTTATTATTACAATTATTTCCAGGATAAGCCTCAAAATAAGGCTTGGTAATAATTAATTTACCGTTATATAATTGTCTTTCTGTGTTAAAGTCTTAAGTGAAATATCGATTAATTATTTTGGAATGTTTCTGTAATGTTAGAAAATACGCCAATACACATTTCACGATCAAATGAAGTTAGATTTTCAGAAATAAATCGAAATCATAAGTACGATGACGAACACATCAATTCAAATTGGTTTACTATCCTGCACTCTTAAGGGGATTGGTCCTTCTCGGCACGGATTTATGGATTTTCTTATGAATGAGTAACTAGAGAGATAGTTTTAAGTTTTTAATGTTTACAGGCCATAGTTAATCGTTCCACTTACTTTTAGCTGTATCCGTACGATTCAAGTTATGTTACTTTTGTGAGCAAAAGTAGTCGCTCGCGTAAATAATTCTTTTTTTTTACATCTGTTTCCCGTTACATAGTATTGACAATACTGAGGTTGCAACAATTTCAGAAAGTTGATGAAGTGTATGAGTCTATGCCATGACTTGTAAAATACGTTTCTACATTCACTGAAATAGAAAACATCGAGGAAAAACAGGTGACCCCAAGGCGATAATTATCTGCCCTTTTTTTAAGTTGTGTAAACCCCTTACGGTTGCTATCTACCTGCGCTTGAAACACATTGCGGCGAGTTTGAATTATTCTGTTATTGAGCCACGGCACCAAGGGCGATGTTGACAGGCTCGTCTGGCGCGGTATCACCCCTACCGCAAGACAATTAAACGGCGCCCAGTGGTATCATAGAACACTGGCCTGACTGACACTTTGTATGGTTACGCCACTGGAGAAAAGTTTTAACTAAAGTCCAGAGTAGTTCCATGAGTATTTATTCAGATATAACAGGTTTATAAAGCTGATTTTGACCATTATGAGGAACTCAGAAATGATTTTTCTAACTGACGTAATGTTTTGAAACTACTTTCCGGCATCGTTTGAAGTGTTGTTTTCTTTTCGTACTGTGAACACAATGAGCGCATGAGAAATAGTTGAGTTAAAAACGTATTTACGAACACTGCACGCATTTTAAGCGCGTAGTAGGCGACACCCTTAACACGCATTGCGTTTGTACATCTAGAAAAAGAACACACACTAAAACAGTATTTATATAAGTTTAAAAATTGGGATTGATTTTTTAAACACGATTTTCTGGCCTATCAAGATAGCTAAAAACGGCTTTTTCAGGCTGCCGTATCTAGAGAAATTGTAAACGGATTCGCAAAACGCACTTATAGTAATTGGCTTTGGAATTTGAACCACGTGTTTAATAAATACAATAAACCTGTCTGTTTGCTGGGTTTCAACGCACGTTCAGTTTACCAGAAGATGACTGGCTTTCGCTTTTATGTGGAGCTGTTGCCCTATTTGACTGATCCAATAAGAATCCCACTGTTGTAATATTTGATGCCTATTATTGGTTTGCAGACAGCTACGTTGTGTCAGACATATATCACATAACCATTAGTTAGAGCCAGTAAATTATGGTGAAAAGAATTCTGCAACAATTGTAGAGTGGAATTTCTAAACGATCTAAGTGCCAAAAATATGCTTTCGAGAAGAAAGGGAAAACCAGCGATGCAAGAGTATGTGTACATATGGGACATGCAATCTTTCAACGAACATAAAAAGTCCTACAACCATTATAGGGAATTAGTTCTTACAGCAAGACGTAGGCACTGGCACATGGTTATATATTGAAGTAATTAATTAAATTCGGAGCCTTTTGGCACTTAGATCCATTAGAATTTCCACTCTACAATTTGTTTCAGGGCCTTATGTGAACATCTGTTTCTCTACTTCAAGGTCAGTGATTGGAAGTTTTTTACTTTCGGAGTCTCGGGGTCCTACCCGCAAATCACAGACTTGTTGTGTCGCAGTAACATTGTTCTGGTTGGTGCAGTCAAATGAGCCACGCCTCTGCCCTATTATATTCTGCCAATAACCGCGAACCAGAGTTGCAGGTGTGCACGTAAGGCATTGAAACAAGTTGTTACAACATTATTTTTACCATAAATCACTGACTCTAGAGATGGTGAAATTTCGCGAATTGAATGACCTGCGTGTTAACATCAAATATCCTAAGCATACTCAAGTCCCGACCATTTGTCCACTATCTGCTACTCAATGGAACAGCAGACAATGAACGAATAGACAGGGCTTGAGTATGCATAGGATATTTGATTCTAACATGCAGGTAGTTTAATTCGAAAATTTTCACCATCTATACTAATATTATGTGTTGTAATTAACTACAACGTTTCCAAAGGTATGTTGGCACAAAATATTTTCGCGATATACCATCCGGGGCTATGTCAGTTCTACGACCTCGTCAGTTTACAGAAATTCTTTTTATCTCCCCACTACTTTAGGGATTATGTGGAGCGGTGATGAATGTTGGATGCTATAGCCAATAAGGTTTCGGCTTTATGTCGGGTGTACGAACTCTTCACGTCTCGTGGAAGCCATTGGGAGGAACGATACATAAGCACCAATAGACAGTGCGTATGGTTTATGGGCAGTGCAAAGGGATGCCACCAGGCGGTGCATATGGTTTTGTAGAGGGTAAGAAGTGTAGGGGAGTTCTACGACCTCGGCAGTTGACAGAACATTTTAGAGGAGATGTGCAGAGTGGTTCGTGAAGGGAGTAAGGGGAAGAGTAAGGAAAACGTTCTGTGAAATGACGAGGTCGTAGCAGTTACCTTTCCTGATACTGCCCTCTCTATGAATTACAAACACAAATACACCCTACCTAAATGAGAATCTTCATTCCATATGTTTATCTTGTCTGCATTGGTGTTAAATCCACTCCTGATGCATAGTCTCAAGTGATCATAGCACCGGCGTTGAGGAGTGTCCCTCCTGAGGAGCGGAGCCGTCCTCCACAGTCATCGAGGAACATTTCTCTCAACACACTTACTTGGGTAATTCAATTTTAGGTCCCGTCTTCCGCGCCGGGACGAGCACCCAACTGATTGGGTTTTCTGCAAGCCCATCCCCTTCTCTCCCAGCGCCCGAGAGCCTCTAGCGAAATAACTTCCCGCCGCACGCACGTATTCACCTCAGTCGGCGTAATCAACATCTACGCTGTTAAAAAATTTCTTTACGTTTTGAATACCAGTTGAAAAAGTTTTTTTATATAGATACAAAACCATATGTTTACAAAACAATTGTATTCAAAATAGGCGAGAAATATATCTCTCAGAGCTACAAAATTACTTAAAATACATTTAATTCAAATGATGCCAAATGTTTAAACATTATATATATATATATATATATATATATATATATATATATATATACAGTACCACAGATCATGATTTAAGCTTAATTTCATATTAATTTTAACATACATTTAATTTATTTGTAGGGTAGTAATTATTTATTTATTATTTTTTTTTGGTTACTGAACACTATACGTAAGTTCATTTAATTAATGTAAATGCAAGAACCTGTTATCGTTACATATTTATGCCATGTTCTGTACAAGTACGTGTAGTCTTACCAATTAATAAAATTTAAATTCGAATTCAGTTCAGTTTACACCAATACGTAAATTAGACCATAGAATCATGGTCAGATACATATTCACTGCACGTTTTGATATTTATGAAGTATTAAGAATTAACTCTAACGTAATTGAATGCCAACTGGCAGGTTACCACGGCCACGAGTTAAAATTGTATTTGTAGTACTGGTACAAAAATTATATTGGCTACGATTACATATTTCAAAATTCTTCGTAGGAAAGTGCAACAATACTTTTTAGTCAGTATTGCCAATCAACAGGTAATTTCTCGAACTGTGTAAAATTTTACGTACCCGGATTTTAGACTGGTTAATTTGGAAACTATCAAAAACTGGCAGCGTTGATCGACAAGCTTAGAATGAATTATTATAAAAACTATTTGAATCTCTTTTAAGAAAGATGAACGTACACATAGTGCAGTTGCCACACTTGTGTGTAGTAATAACGCTCAATCTATGCATATTTGCAGGCTAACGCATAATTAATATCCCGGGTTGTGTGCAGATTGAAGTCATCTGTCACCATTTAGGAAGCTTCTTTTTTATACAATGTTAGATATACTTGTGAATTCTGGATAGTAAAGGGTGTTCAATATAAAAGACGACCAGCCGACGAACCACCTTGCAGCCGGGCTATGGGCAACCAGTGTCAATACAGCTAAGTTACCAAACTTGATAAGTATACTCTATGGGATAGTTCTTGGTCAAATGAGCGCTTAAGAAGGCCGAATAATGTTTCCCTTTCAATTATTTTTTAAGTATTCAATTATTGTTTTTATAAACTTTGCCACGTGACTCGGTTTACACTGTGTATAAATTTTACTGATTTTCAAAACAAAACTCTGAATCTGCTATAAAATAGATTAGTGATCGTCCACATAAAAATGAACCTTACAGTACATTCGCTGCGCAGACTTTTCAAAAGAGGTTAATAATTTAAACCTTAAAAATTAATGTTTTTAATACAGTGCAAATCCAGAACCACTACTTAATTCAGCATGTAATATAACACAATAAGACATGCATACATTAAAAAATAACCAGAAAAAAATTATATGTACTGTTAAAGTAGAACAAACTTCAAAATTCATTTTAAAAATCAAATAATTTGTAAATACGATATTTGGACATTCGCAACAAAGAAACACATTTGGATTGACTACTTTTTCCAGTATTTACTGTCAGTAAAATATTATCTCAAGTGTTGTATTAGTTTGGGCGAAGTAAAGATTCCTTTTCCTACAGGCGATCACATTTCAAGGGCGTGGGGAAAGACAATGGTAACCCACAATTGTTAAATATTTGAGTTTTACGCAGGGACAGTCGTATTCTGATACAGTACATTTCTAAATAAGAGACCACAAATGACAGTAGAGTGCACTAATTATTCCATTGCAGGCGATGCTTTCGTAGCTTATTACACCAATAAAATAATCACATGTATGTTCGTTTATTATTGTGTATTTGCTTATTTTTGACTGGTTGTATACAATAGTATTTCAGAACATAATTTATAAGCAATTATTATTTTTATTAAATGTCTTTGTCAATTTGAACCTTATCTTAAATGTGAATAACTCATTTGTGATACATTGTGGATTAACATTGTCTCTTCCCATGTCGTCCATTTATTAGTTTTGAGTAACTTTTTGAATGATTGTAAATTGCGTTAACTTTGCCCTGAATAGTCTATAGGAGCACATGTGTGCTTGTCTCGTGACGTGGGATCCGCCTCCCGCCTAGACTTCCTGTCTGTGCTTGTCTCTATTCTTAGAGCCGAGAAGTCGGAGAGAGAAGGCGGAACAGTGAAGTGTACACGACTCCAAAAATAAACATCCCCGCTTAAATACTTTTGCATACCAGTAACGCGTGCGTGTTTATTTAAACTTTTCCTTGAGGGACCCTAGATTTAAGTGAAAAATATTTTTAAACCGCATTGTTTCTAAACCTTACGTGCACATCTACCGCTGTACTGCATAGTTATTGGCAGAGCGTCTTTTGTTCAGAGACGTCTCTCATTTGACTGGGCCAATAAGAGGAAGTTTCTGAGATTTCACACATGTGCGATATGCAAATAGAACCCCATGACGCGTGTGAGTTAGGAGGGCGTGGTACATAATTCAACGCTAAAAGCATTAATCTATAACTGTAGGTTTCTTGGAGCCAATTTGTGAAAATTAAACAGTAGCATTCCTAGACAATAGTTTTAGCCAACGTTTTAAACAAAACTGTTTCTAGTGTTACGAACTTCTGACACACAATCTCTGACGCCAGAAACTCGTTCATTTAACAGCGGCGCAAGAGATCACGCGAAACGAATAATTAATTCTGGATAAATATTTACTCATAAAGTATTTAAATATCATTATCTGGGATTGCCATTTAGTATTTTATCCACATTGGCTTCGAAAAAAGCGTAGAAATCAATTGATGTTTTCAGCGTTTATTTATCTACCACGCACTCTTAAGGGACTAGCCTAATTCAGAGCTCTGGCGGCACCAAGGATAGGGTTTTACATGTTAAATTATATTCGGTGGGGTTCAGTTACCTTCTATCATATCGCTTCCGGACAAAACACATTTTCTGCATCGAGGAAAATATAATATTTCTAAATGAATGAAATTTGCAGAAAAATGTTGTGAATTGACTTTTTCGAGTGTTTCAGGGTCGTAAAAATGTTTTTTGTTCACGGTTTTCAGGATATTGAATAAAACTGACTAAAAGATCGTTTAGTAATGTGCACGTTACCGAGATGAATAAAAAAGTCAGTGGTGGTGTATATGTAGCTTCAACAGATTGCTAAGCCCACATTGAAAATAATTTAACGTGTAAAATCCTGTATACTTGCTCCCTCCGCGGCTCTGAGATAGGCAGTAACCTGAAAGTATACAATCACTGACAACTAAGAAACTCTGCAGATGTGCATGTAAAACATTCAAACAAACTTGGGACAAAAATATTTTCACAACAAGCCAGGGCG
>PNEQ01095994.1:39957-81526 GCA_003012365.1 Medauroidea extradentata
ACAGACGTGAAATGACGTGGCGGCTCGTTTGATATAGGCGAACTTGGCCGCTTATTGGCTGCCCGAGGCTGTAGACTCCAGCCCCGTGTCTGTTTGGCTCCTGCATGTTACTACAGGTTTCCTATTGGCCTGGCTGCCGACTAGCAGAGCAGCTGCCTCACGCTGATTGGCAGTAGGTGTTTCCGCCATTTTGCTGGCGAGGGAAGCCATTTTGCTGACGTGTGTGACTGAGTTCGCCTTCCTACCGGCTATTTCACTTCTGTATTCCTAAATATTCTGTGCCAGGGCCCACTGTCTGTTCGTAAGTATTATAACTAGGGACTGGAAAATTTCGCAGATTCAATGACTGGTAGGCTAGAATCCGTTGTACTATTACATACTCAAGCCCCGACTATTTGTCAACTAGTTGCTACTCAGTGGAACAACAGACAATAAACGAATATACGGGGCTTGAGCATGCAAAGTACCTACAATGGATTCTAGCCTGCAGGTCATTGAATTCGCAAAATTTTCCAGTCCTTAATTATAACTTCAAACATGTGATTTGTATAAAATCTTAAATCAACGATTTGTTGACTGCTAACCAAAAAATAAACAATGTTGAAGCTCTAGATATTTTTATTGCAACAAATTTGTAGTTTCCGTCGCTAATTTTTATAAACATAGCAGTGCAAGTAATTAAATTATTGTGTGCACTGAAAGAAAAATTTTGCAGTAAATGTTCCCGGACAAATTTTATTTTATAGTAAACGCAAAATAATTTTTTGGTGACTACAATGTTTGAGTGATAGTATCAAACAAAAGTTTTTTTTCTGTAGATTTCCAAATTTTCAGTAAATAAATAATTATTAATGTAAACAATTATTCTGTACAAGATTGTGTCTAAACGTGCTACCTACACCAAGAACGGTGTATACCCAAGTATTAATAGTTTATAGCGAATATCCAGGGAAGATTATTATTAAGTCACTTTTTAATTTATGGGGCAGGTAGATACAGTGGTTAATCTTCGGAAACTTCCGAACCTAGTCATAAATGCTGCTTTGTCACGAGGTAGGTCAAGGACATCGGAGGATTTTCTTATCTTCAAGACGCTGTAATTGTTTCCGTGAACATAGGTTGGTATGTTATCTGCTCTGGCATCAATTATAACAAATAAATTATATTTGGTGGAAATACTTGAAAAGACAAATACTACCAATTTGTTTATGCCCGAAATCGCACGGTCCGTTAAAAACTTCATAATTGTGCACTGGATATAATTTTTGGTAACGAATTCAGCGTAGCCTGTAACGAACTAATAATTTCTTAGAAACCAAAATTTAGCCAATCTTTATTTATGAAAACTAGATTTTATTTTGGTCCAAAAGTAGTACCCTAACTTTTCAACAAATTTAAACTACACATAAGCTCACAAACTGATTTACACCTAATTGTGTATACAATTCATATTATTTAATTAAGCGGTGTAATTTTTTTCTAAAATACAAATTTTTTACATGAAAAGAATACTAATTTTCGCCTAAAATTGTCGAGATATCCTTCATCTGACATTACTTCTGAGAAATTAGATTTTTAATTTTAATATACCGGTAGTTAAAATAAATTATAACATATTTTAAAAAAATAATAACATTTTATTCGGTATATTAAATTATATTTCATGGACGTGGGCCTTTTTTCCTTCAATTTTGTTCATATACCAAGACAAAAATTTATTACCAGCAAATAAATAAATATACCTTTCCCGTCACTAGAATGTCCACCACGATTGTCAATTAAAACAAAATAAATCACACAACGTTTTTCGAGATGAGAATCATGTACGCGTAAATACAAAGTGAAATTTACTTCCTCTAAAAAAATGCTTTCTCAGAAGAATTTTCCTCCTTTCCGCAAAGTTAGTTAAATATTTCCCATGCGTTTTGAAAGTGCTAAAATGCCTAGACTGCAGCAACAACAGTTTCAAGTTATTGCGTAACTCGCATATACTTTAACTAGATGGGTAATTCTTCTGTACTCAGTTATGTCTGCGTATGAAATTGTAACTAAGTGCTTCGCCTGCCCGCAGCTAATCTGCAATTTCGAAATACTTAAAAGTTAAGATCACTTAGCGAAGTCGTCGCGTTGTACATGAACGTTATTATAACATAGGCCTTCTACCAGGGAGCATACGTAAGAGTGTACTAACTCACATGTTTAACTACGAGAGTCTTACTTCCACCGAGGACGCTTGAAGTAGGCTACAAATCTCCCATCACAAACACCCACGTCAGAACACGCAAGTTAGCACAAATATAATTTTTATCATAAATGTTCATTAATAATTTATGTTAGTACAGTTAACTTTTTAACGCACTAAATCTTATTTTTTTATTGATATGTATTAATATTGATGAATTATTTCAATTCGTTGTTAGTTAATTTCAGTATTTATTTTTCGTTGCATAAGTTGTCCGACGAAGGTGAGAAACTTTAGCAATCTTCATCTAAGTATTCGTTTTCCCCTCCCCAATTATGATGGCCTACGCTCCACGCCTGTTCTTACTTTAAACTATTTTTTTAAATATTTATATGAACAGAAATGCAGAAGAATTTTTTTTACCTCACGCTATGCATTACAGAATTAAATAGTTACCTCAGGGATATCCCGTTTCGGTGCTTATTCATTTCGACGCTGCTCTATACGTACGTCATGCCACGCCTCACCAGTGCTAAACGATAAAGACATAGATATTAAGTGTTGTACAAAATATCTTCACTTCACTTGTTCATTGGTTGCATGAGCTACATCAAGTTCCCAGTTGTACTCGTAACAAATCAGAGCTAGACTCAGTCAACATTTCCCTCCATGTTTGCTATTGGTTCGGATTCTCTAAGGATGATCGTAATCAAAAGTGACCCGATTGCGAGGCAACTGACTTTTTATATGAATTCACAAATTTTCCGGTTCTCTATGTATAAAAAAAGAAGAAGTTATATATTTCCAACTCCTTTATACATAAGCAGGGACCCTTGTTTTTCGCGAAAAGAATTTTGCCTCACTTTGTTTCCGTGCCTTACGTGTACATCTGCAGTTCTGCTTCGTGGTCTGCGATTGGATATTTGACTGTCACGAGCCTTGAGATTCTATCGGCAAATCACAAACGTGTGGTGTTGCAGGAAGGTTTTTGTAATCGGCTCAGTCAAATAAGAAACGACTTGTCACACAGACACGCTGCCAAAACCATGAAGCAAAATTGCAGACGTGCACGTAAGGCAATGAAACAAACTGGTGCTAAATTCCTTTCGCGAAATAAACAGGGTCCGTACACATAAGAAAATTTCACAACTGTATCACTGTTTATGAAATACGTCATTGAAGACTCTACACCTGTAGGATACTAGGATAAAATACTATTGATAGAGATGATAGTATATCGGAAAAATGTTTTATGCAAACATTCCCTTGAAAACGCCGTAGTTAATTGCAATACACATGATTGTGTGATATACGTCTGACACAACGTAGCTGACTTCACACCAATAACAAGCATCAAATAGTACAATAGCCGGATTCTAATTGGCTCAGTCAAACAGCGTAACATCTTCACGTACAAGAGAAAGCCAGTAATCATCTAGTAAGCTGAATATCAGTTGAAATCCAGCAAACAGTCAAGTTTTCCCGCGATTAACCATCATATGTAGAGATGACGGTATATCGCGACATTTTTGTGTCAACATTCCCTTGAAAACACTGTAGTTTCTTGTGACATGTATGATTAGGTGATACATATCTGACACGACGTAGTTGTCTGCAGGCCAATAGTAGGCATCAAATATTACAATAGCGGGATTATTATTGGGTCAGTCAAATAGGGTAACAGCTCCAAGTACAAGCGAGAGCCAGTAATCTTTTCATAAGCTGAACAACCGTCGAAACCCATCAAAAATCCAAGTTTTCCTGCGATAAACTATCATCTCTAATAATATGTGACTATTGAATTCTGAACAACCTGATCAGATGTTCAGTTGGTCACTGACAGTAGCGGCAGCCAATGAACAATTGGCTGAAGTCATATTGTACACGGGACTGTGGAGTCCAGCTGGCAGGTCGTTGAACTAGCGACATTTCTGAGTTTCTAGGTATTATTATTGACGAGCATACCAGTGTCACCCAGATTACTTTGTTTTTATTGCCTTAAACGGGTAAACAGACATCAGGCGACGAATTTTATTACCAAGTTCTTGCTTATTCATCACCTACTTCATCGCCTTTTAATCAAGACGCTCGAATGGCGTGTAGTGTTACCGTCATCAACTTGCCTAAACGTCATTGTAATAACTTGTTCTGTACTTCTTACAGTAAGCTTAACAACTAAGTTTTTTTGTGTATACAATGATTTACTTGCTAAGATTGGATATTTTTAAAACACTGGTTTCACAGTAAAATAATGATGAATTTGAAGAGAATACATGGAGTTTGTAAACTGTGAGAATTTTTCTCCATAGAATTACGAAATTTGCGGTAAAAATGTCTCGGTATATCTCCGTGAATTCACAGAAACTTATTTCCTAAGCCAACAGAAGTTTCCGTAAAACAGTTTGATCACACGGAACTGAGCCATACTTACATGTCTATAACTCTTCAATTCCAATTCTATAGATTTTCAGATTTACCGGTGATGTTATTAAAATATATCTGTGATATTTACAGCTCTGTAACCAAAAAAAAAAAAAAAAAAAAAAAAATACGATTTCTCCATGCAAGTGTCCGCAGACTTATTGAGATATTACGTATGATTCCGTAGTATAGACATTTTTGTATTTTACTTTTACGGACACAATTTCCGTTTATTAACTAAACGTTTCCGTTAAAATTTAAACGGTGTACATGAAAGTATTTCAAGTTGTACAGGATTCCAGTTGAATATTTTTGTTTGTTGCTAAGGAGTACTAAACAACAGTTGCTAAAAACTCTTACAAATATTTGGTGACACTGTTAGAAATAATTTTCGTTGTTTTACGGAGAAATGCTGGCAAAAATTTTCCCAGAAGTATGTACGTTAATTTACGAACTAACTCCACTCATGGAAACTCGCGTTTTTATAGAAAATTTCTAGGATACGTACGGTTATTTTTAGTTTCTTCACGCAGTTTTACATATGTTTAATTACTGAAACGAAATAAATATGCATAACAAAATGTAATAAACAGACATTTCCGTCAAAATATCCGCAAATTCACAAAAAATTTTAGCAGTGTATTTCTGAGTAAAATTTTCCTTTAATGCTTCTCGTATTTATACATTACCACAAAATAAAATTTTTTTTTTCTTTTCAGTCCCTTGTCTTCTATCAAATCTGCGCAGCGCTTTTCAGGTGGCGCTATTGAGAGTAGATATGTTTTTCATGCCCATAATTGCTATGTACGATTTCGTTTGTTTCCTCGTTCAGGTATTTTAACTAAACGTTTTGTTAACCTGTTTTTTATTTCGGTATTATCATAGGCGCGACTTCCTGATTTTATTAACTGTTGAATCATACACGTTTCTTTCCCTCGACTTGTATTTTTCTAGGGGGAAAAGTATCGTAAAGAGTTAGGTTTTTCTATTCACAAGTTTTTTAAACAAATTTTTCACCGCCATAATACACGTTGGCTAATCGATTGTATGAATTGCTTCCGGTAAATCGACACATTTATCAAGAGTAAGATTATATTTCTTTAAGCGTGTTGTCAGTTACTTTCTAGTATATGAATTGTAAAGCCCATGAACCATCGAGCTTCGTGTAATCTATGTCGGCGTTGCTGTTTATAATCACGCGGTAGTGACAATAAGGCAATATTTGTATACTTATAAATAAAATCAAGCATATGTTTTCGTAATACGGTTGACTATTCTGTTCAGAACTAATCGAATACTAGTAAACAACTGAACTGGATTGTTTTCCGAATTGTAGGTATGCATTATTCAGTGTGTGCTCCTTTTGGAGTAAATACAAATAATATTGATTAAAACCTTACGTTTCATTTTTACACAGCCAATATAATTTTATTTCTCGTCGAAAGTAGAGCAGAGATTCACGTGTGTGAGGGACATTAAATGCAACGTATTATATTTGTCAATTTTGGAGTAAATAAAACAGCAATCTGTTTCACCGACTAAGTCGTTATATAAATTATCCTTATAAGTATTTAAACTGATATTCTCAGATTGTTCCCAACTAATTTAATTTGCTTACACATTTATTTTTATTTTTTCATCATTTGTGATTGTGTTGTCCTTTACTTTGGTATTAACCGGCCTAGGGCTGATAAATAAATAAATAAGTAAATTAATCAATTATTTCTTTACTTGAAAGTCTTCTGCGGTATATTTTTGTTAAGGGAAGATTACTCACAAATAAAATAATAATAAAATCATAATTACAATCCCACAAAAAATATGCTTTGTCTTCATATGCCATTTCATACGTTTCGCAAGAGTAATTATGACGCACATTACGTGCAGAATACTGGTGCTGATACTTATAAATTTGGGACAAAAATACGCGTTTGCACGTACGTAAGCCTCGCTGCATTAATATGAATGACATGCCGGTAAATGTAGCACAGCAGACTCTCAACATTTTCCAGTGTTAAATTTTACCTTAGCAAAGTAATTTCCAGGCCAAAATTATCTCGTTGCTGTGAAATTTATATTAATGGCACTCCGCACCACGAGATAGGACGCACGACACAGGGCCAACATTTAACCGGCCAAGTTATGCACCGTAGTACTGGGCTTCATGACTACACATTCTTGTGATTAAAGCCTTGATGCACATGGTAATACTTCTCTTGAGGCGTAGTACAATTTTATGACTGACAAGTACTTGCGAACGAAATAAATAAACAACATTTCGGAATTGTAAGAGAAAAGTACCACAAAAAAAGGCGCTGACTAGAAAAGATTATTGGTGGTGCTCGAAGTGTATAAGGGTAGTAATAGGAAATGAAAATTTTCGAGGACCATCTTGAAAGATAAGTATGGTTTAATAACAAAATTATTGTAAGCTTCGTATATTAGTATAAATGTAATTCGGTCACTTCCAATAAACCAAAATTGCATTTGTGACGTGGTTTAGTTAGTTAATTTACTAAGAACGTTAAACACCCGTTAAAATAACGTTGGGGTGATGAAATTACTAAATCTCCCCTCCCCCCCTTCTCTTAGTCAGCGCGTATGCACCACACCCCTGAGTCAACATACGTTTGAACTGGACGCCTGTAGGCGTTTACCAAATCCTGAGAAAGACATGATATGAAGCCCTATAATGGATAAGCCACGGAATGCGAAGGACAAGGTAAATGGGAGGAGCCTGAGAAAATCCACCTATGAAGGACTTCAATATTAACGTTTACCTCATGTGGAATTTCTGGATTGACCCGGCTGGTAAAGAACCCGGTTCGACGAGGCGTGAGGCGAGTTGATTAACAACGACACTGCCGCGGCCTCTGTTGTAAATTATTCCTAGAGACCGGAAATATCCGCGGGTTCGCTGACGTGTAGTCTAGCCTCCAAGAATATATGTGAAATCGTGCAGACGGCAGGTGTTTACTAGCTGCTCGCTGACACTGTGAAATAGAGTTGTATTCAGTTACAGTTATATTATTGGCTCAGCTTCTTCCAGGAAGTGTCAAGCAAGTCAACGGTCAATTATGAACGTGATACAGACCTAAAGTTGCTGGAAATATAGTTTGTGCCTAAAAGAAAACGCAAATTTTTCGGGTCTCTAATTATACAACGTAAATTATACTTACAAGGTTTACTGTAGGTCAGTGGTACGAGCGCCAACCAATTATAAAATTAAAATACACGAAAACAGGCAGAAAGAACGTGTACAGGAACCTGTAAAATACTGTTTACTTCTAAATTAAATTGTATTGGATTGTGGACATACACCATTGCTAGAGATGATGGTATATCGCGAAAATGTTTTGTGCCAACATAGCCTTGAAAACACTGACACAACGTAGCTGTCTATAGACCAATAACGTGCATCAAATATTAAAATAGCGATATTCTTATTGGCTTAGTCAAATAGGGCAGTAGCTTCGCGTACAAGGAAAAGCCAGTAATCTTTTGATAAGCTGAACGTACGTTGAAGCCTAGCAAATAGTCAAGTTTTCCCGCGATAAACAATCATCTCTAACCATTGCTCATGTTTAGCTGCTCAAACCTGTGTTGAATGACAAAGTACGGAAACGAACAAGGGGAAAAAAACGAATAAAAAGCGCACACAAAAAAATTAAAAAAATCAATCCCAGAGGAATTCTGTCTATTTCCGTCTTGTTTCATATTGGGAATCTGGTTCTATATTTGTGTATGTCTTTTGTGTCTGAATGTTGTGTCGATATTCGACTGAATTCCATTCCTAGAATTCTTTGTTGTCTAATATAACTTTTATTAAAAAAAATTGACAGAATTCCTCTGGGATTGCTTTTTTTATTTTTTTTTGTGTGAGCTTTTGATTAGTTTTTTTTTTTTTTTTTTCCTTGTTCGTTTCCGTACTTTGTCATTCAACACAGGTTTGAGCAGCTAAACATGAGCGATGGCGTATGTCCACAGCCAATAAAATTTAATTGTAAACTCCCTTTGCAACAAACATTTAAAAATCAATATTTACTTCGCCGCGTTCAGGTCGAATAACAGTAAAAATGTAATGACTAGGGACCTGAAAAATTCGCATTTTCTTTTGGACGCAAGCAAGAATTCGATCAACTACATGCTCATGTCACTTTCTCAGTTGACTCTTGTTTTATTTGACTCATCCTGGATAGCGTTGCGCCAATAATAAAGAAACTAGAGAATGGAAGCCAAACTGTGTTGTTTCACTGTGTCAGCGAGCAGCTAATGTCTGCTTGAGCACACATATATTCTTGGAGGCTAAGCTGCAGGTCAGTGAACTCGCGAATTTTTTCGGCGTCTAGTAATTACTAAAGGCTAGAGATGGTGGAAATTCGCGAGAATGTTCTCTATCGTCGTATTATGCAAATCAGTGTAGCCTCCTGCGTCTGGCCGATGGTTATATAGCACGGTCTAGCTGTTTACAGGCGAGTCACAGACGTCCAGTAGTAGTGCACCAGAATTACTATTGACCCAGTCAAATAGGGACTCGCCAGTAACGAAATAAAAGCGTCAGAAATGTATACATTACATTGAAGCACAGTAAACAGTCAAATTTTCCCGCGATAAATCACCTTCTCGATTCAAGACCATAGAAATTTGCAGGATCACTGACCTGGACGATATTCTCCAATAATATTAGTGCACTGAGACAGAGAGTAGCTGCTCATTGTCTGTTTGCTCACACAGTGAAGCCGTATGATTGGACATGAATTTTGTTCTTTCTGTATTATTTGCTCAGTGTTCTCCACGAGCCAAATAAGTCAAGTTCCGATTTCGAAAATGTCACGAACTAAAAAAAAAAAATGATGTTTGAATTCGATCATGGTCCCAAAAGAAAACGCGATATTTTCAGGACTTTATTAAGTAATAAGTCTAGCGACATGCAAAATTCGTGTTATTTTCTGACAGCTCACTAGGCTCGAAGTGACTATAGACTCGTTCGACGTCTCCCGCTGGCCGATATTGTCGTGACTTACCGCGGAGAATACACACGCTAGAGTGGCCAATCTCTTGTAAAGACGTAACACTCGTACATGACAACACATAAAAGTTCGTGGCAAATTGAATCGCAGATTATGCTATGTTATGTATAGGAAAGTGAAGTTTAGTCTGCTACCAAATGATAACGCGAATTTTGCATGTCTCTATTAATAACTAAGCAGTTGGATGAAAGTGCCTAAGTGTTGGCTTAGTGTCAAGGTCGCTCACAACACATTATTAGGGACAGGTGCGGATTCAATGACCTGCATTTTTGAATCCACTGTACTATACATACTCGAGCCCGTCTCATGCATTGTCTGCTGTTCCATTGAGTAGCAGTTAGTGGACAAATAGTCGGGGCTTGAGTATACATAGGATAGTTGACTCTAACATGCACGTCATTGAATTCGTGAAATTTTACTATCGCTACACATGATTACAGACGAGCAAATTTGGCGCTATTATTTGGCCACTGGCCTGTACTCACCCGAACATACTCTGTGACATTATCGGCTCCATATTATCGGATAGTGGGCAATGTGCAACGTCATTGGATTAAAAAGTATTTATTCAGGCGCGCCGCACAAACTGTTGGCCAACAGCTGACGTCATCGTCATATGATCACACAATAACATGGATCCAATTCTGTTGTCAGATAATGACGCGACATTTCTGAAGCCCCAATCATGAGTTCGAACCAATGGGAAAGAGTTTCGTGTCCTCGTCGCAACAGTTGCGCTATACAGCATTTCTTAGCGTCTACTTGGTGTGAGATAAAGTGAAGGTTGAAATGTATAAAACAACAATAAGTTTCGTGTTTTTATTTTTAACATCTCTAATCATTTAGGCCTATACCAATCACTTATTTCTGTGCTTTAAGGGTGTTCAAGTGCGTTAAAATCATTTTTTTTTATTTCTATGAAATAGTGTCAGTTTTGCAGACGGCACTTGTGAGTACAGTTTCCTCTTACAAAACAATTCAAGCTCGCATAGTTTTCTCATAACGGTGCGTCAAAGTAAAAATTCGCATGTTATGCTGCCATGAAAATAGTGAAAACTAATTGACTTACATAAGTGACATAATTCACAGTGAAATAACATGCCACGGGCTATGTAATAAAACACTTTTGAAAAATCCCGTGACCAATCTTTGTATTTAAAATAATTGCTGAGTTTTCAACTTTATTCCTGTACTTTTGCGATTTAAAAAAATTCAAAATATTACGTTATGGTATTTAAATACTTTATTGCATAGCTCATGGGATATAATATGACAGTCGATAATTTTATTTAAGTAGGTCAGTTGGTTTTAACAATTTGCATGGTAGCAGAACAGGCAAATTTTTACTTTGCCGCCCCGTTCTGAAAAAAATTTGATAGCTAAAATTGTTTTGCAAGTTGAAACTGCTCTCACAAGTATCGTCTACAAAACAAACACTATTTCATATAAATATAAAATACGTAATTATATTATCACACCAGAGCACCCTTAAGAAAAGATCGAGCGAGGGGTTACATGTTGGACTCGCCTACGGGAGGACCCGGGTCCGAAACCGGCTCCGACCATCTGGGATGGGTCTTTGACAGTGACCGTGGCTGAATCCTCTCCCAGCTCCTGTAATTGTACAAATTTGTGTCACCGTTTCTAATGACCTCGCTTTCGAAGAGACGGTAAGCCTTCTTAGCTTAACTTTAAGTAGAGTCCCAGGAACAAAAACTCTATTGTTTAAAAGTTTGCAGTTTGAATTTTTAGAAAACAACTAAAACACAAATGTTGTTTCTGAGAAGTCTGTTGACTGGAAATGCGATCGCTATGTTAAACTGAATTATAAAAATGAAGAAAAGTGCGGTGGGTATTATAACTACGTAAACATGTTTACGCGATGTTTATGGGGTTTCTCAACCGCAAGTTACACGCTTCGGAGATTCTGTGTTCTTAGGAAGTGGAGCGCCTATAACGAACAACGCAGAAAATTGAATCCCTTTAGTAAAAAAATGTAGTGTATGGTTTCTTCTCCAACGGCAGAGAATCTACATTTTTCCCAGTAAAGGTGGTCGGGCAGTTAGGGGAAGCATAAACAGATTGAATTTTTTCGCCGAAGGAAATTGGATAGATCGGTCAATGGTTGGAAGTACGAAGAAACAATATGCCTGAAGGATAAAAAGTGAATTTTTATTCTGTCTAGAGCGTTCGCTGTCAGATATAATATAACGTAACTATTCCTCTACGTTTCTAACGAAGACATTCCCGTTAGGACCAAGATGTCTTAGTCTTTGTTTTTTTGAAAAATTCCCGGGGATTGCTATCCTAGTACACCTTGCTGCATACACAGAAAAATTCTTAAACATCCCACACATTTTCTGACTAAAGATTGGTTCCACCAATGAAGTTTAAATTTTTCACAAAACAAGGTTAACAGATCTCGCTTTAAGTGTTGAACTTATGGTGCGTTCAGTGTGGTGTTTCACCATTATCACAGCAAGTTTGAGTTACTTCATATCTACAAAACTCGGCATCGGTGAAATAAAAACTGCCCATGCTCATGAATTAGTTCTTGGTCTAGTCCACGTTGAAGAAACATGGCCCATAATAGCATACATTTGTAACTGACGCTTGGCTTAAACTTAAGAAGAAGATCGCCATTGGTCGGTGATCGTCAGCGAAGATTAGCCATCCAAATTCTGGAATAAGGACAGCCCAAGCATCTCCGTTTCTCTGGTCTAATCTCTATCGCCTCTCTCTCTGTCTCACTCTTCCCGTGACTTAGCACTAACAAAATTACCTCCACCCAACAAGGCATATATCAAATTGTACGTAATTAACTACTGCTACAAATCAATTCCAAAACTATTTTATCAACAAATATCAATTCTATAACGTGAAAGAAAAATTAAAAATAGATAACGTACTTCAACCTAGAGAAATCTGATATTTTGTATTGTTGAAATATAGTGAATTTTTCGTCAAACTGTAGTCGAACGGTTTCAAATATAACGAAATATAGCTTGGCCTGCTGATTAAATGTGTAATGGAAAACTTTTCGGCAATTATTTGACTGAAATTTTCGTCGAACTTTTACAGCTCTGTTTATTTGCTATTTTGTGTTTTTTATTTGGCTGTTACTCGAAATCAAGACGTACTACTTCATAGTGCTGTATAAATAAACGCCATCTGATGTAATATCTACTCGGCAAAAATGTCATTGAATTTTGATGAGTGGTTCACATTTTATTGACGATCGAGTATTCCAATCGTCAGCTCGACATATTACCTTTCCAAACCACTTAAGCACTTTCAAAGTCTAAGCGAGGTTTAATTTTGAGTCAGTTTGTGTGTCTCAGATTTATTCCCGGGATTGTCTGAAGAATGCAGTCAAACTGAAAAACTAAATGTGACTAAATTTTAATGTACTTTAAACGTAGGTTGTGCTTAGAATAATTCACGAATTTTCATGTCCCTGTCTACCGTATCTAGCCCTGTTATTCGTTCATTGTTTGGTGTTTTAATGAGAAGCAGCTAATAGAAAAATAGTCGGGGCTTGTGTATACAGGGCAGCCATTGAAATCGTGAATTTCTCCTTTCGTTACTGATGGGCAAGACTCTTTTAACCTCCACTGCAATGTACTCAGTGCATATGTCGACCATTTCGCAGAGCTCGTGAAATTATATTTATGGGAGAGATGTGTGAGATGGATGGTAAGGAGTTGCGGAGAGGAAGACTCTGTGGCCAGTTCGCCGGGACCTCAGTAAATCACTTTGTTGAGGGAACTCCAAGAGCAAAACACCGCGAAGATACGGAACCGCGAGAGAGGGCTGAAGGAAAACAACAACCCCTGGGGGATAGGACGCAGGAAGTAGCGATAGGGGTGCAATTTCATCTAACCCTACCCTCAGCCACCGAGGCCCTCCCCGACCGCCAAGCCCGTGCCGTACGGGGAATAAAATTCCCGTTATACGCGGAAACCACAGCTAACTGTAATGCGCCTACGGGACTAAGGCCCGTCCGCGGAATTTAACCGGCATACTGAATTATTTCTGGTACGCTTTGTTCTACCAGTTGTGAAGGGGTGAGGGTAATGTAAAAGAGGTAGCCTACAAAGCAGGGGAGGGTCATACACCCAGAGTACCTGAATAGACGCGAGACGGTTACCACTAAGCTGCATTGGTTTCGTGCAGCGGAGAACCTCAATCAGTTTGCCGTCGAATGCAAGCATTTGTTTCACCTCGAATTTCGCAAGTTTGAAATTTTGTGGAACTGAGAAACCGTCCTAAGATAAATTCTCATCACTACTTCAAATCAATCTGTTTTTACAACTGTGACACTCCATACAAGCTGTCATGTCCATCTCTCGTTACAAATTCACGCTGTTATTGTAATGCATATAACTAAGCACATTACATCAACGTATAAAGTCCGTCAAAACCATTTCTGTAGTTTTTTTTGCATATGACGCATGATGAGTGTTACAAAATATCTTTGCAATGTTGTATGTTAAGAATACTAAATTGCATTACTTTGTGCATTTATTTATGATAAAGGTTATCTTCACTTAAAATACACGTATATTATTTAAACAACAGTAATGTAATTTTGTGTTTAATTAGTACTGATAAAATGATGTCTGAAGCTGACCCAAGTATGTAAGTTGCAAATGTAATTTCGGATTTAAGTTCTCTGAGGTATTTTTTTTTGTCTTGGAATTTTTGACTTTGGCTTATTATGTTCTTTTTTCATTTCATTTTGTAAACTTTGTTTGCTGTTGATTTGACATAATTTCGCTTACAGTTTTGTTAGTTAATTTGTTTGTTCTATATTGATTATAATTTCAGAATTGTTTAGCTCACTTTTTGCTCCTGTTTTCATGAACTGTTCCTCCATAAAATTTAATTTGAAAAGTGATAGAAACGCATTAATTTCACGTGCAGCAAAACAAGTGAATTGGAGATTACAGAAAGGGCATGAGTCGAAAACACAAATTTGTGGGTAAAATTAAAAAAAAAAAAAAAGTTACACGTGTACTATTCTGATGTCAAGTATACTTTATGTCATGAATAAATTTTTCCTACTTGTATTACATATCGGCCATGAGTTCAAAACCGAGGACTCAGGATATAGTAAGTTTCATAGTTGAAGTTAATTGAATTAGGACCTTTCTGTAATGAACAAGAATGAAGGACTAAAATGAATTATTTGTTTTGGTTAATGTGTGATGTACTAATGTGGAAACATGATGGTTTATGCTGTAAGTCCATGATGTACTTATATCATTTAGCGAAATGTACATTGAGATACCATCTTGCGTAAATACAATTAAATCACATATCATCAATGGAAATCAACTGTCAGTCTAGCAATCATAAAGTGTTACACAGAGCGTAAGGAATACATGTACACTATCGAAATTCATTATTAAGAAAAAGTACAGAAGATCATATGATACAAATCACGACATAGTTATTTGCGTAAATATTAACATAAAAAACATGTCAACAATGTGCCAACACGCTGTAATTTAACAGAAAAGTGTTTACAAATCACATGTCAACAATCGGTCAGCCACTTGTCATTTAACCAAACGAAAAGCGTTTACAAATGGTATATTACTATCAGTATTCTTTATCAAGGAAAATTACAGAAGATCCTGTGTTACAAAACATTACAGAGGTATGAACATTACAGAGGCTCTAGAGAAAGTCTAGTACTGTTATCACCAACAATGGGTCATCCTGATGTAATGAAAGCAAACGAAAAGTGCTTACACTTAGGATAAATAACAGAATACATTAACAAACAAAGTAATGTGCATTGTTAAAATAAGTACGTTCATATTTTGAGATATTTATAAATTCTGTAGCAGAATGTACAGATTTCATGTTATGCATGTTTATCAGTGGTTCGTTACGCAGTGGCCACTGGAAAATATATTTCCTGAAGAGATGGTGGATTTAGGAATATTCCCCATTAGTTGCGTATTTTCTAATGTCTTCCATTTTCTTAACATTTGTTGGTATACAATTTCCAGGATGCGTAGGTTGCTGAGGTATAGTAACTTGTGTGTCAAGTTTGAGCAAGAAATTGTGTTGATTTAGGCCATCTATGTACTCTGATGCAGCAACTGTACCTTTGATATCTGCACTGTAATGAAATTCTTGGAAAGTTGATGTATTAAAAGGAACCTTTTTATTTCGTGGGATGTGTTTCGCCTGTGTTTCCATTTATGTATTTTTCTTGTACACATTTGGCCACCACGACTTGAAATCCAAGATTTATTTTTATCTACCCGATGGACAGTAAGCTTTTACTGGGAATTTGATTGCAAGATGAGTTGTGTGTTGTCGTGAATTGTATATACACGGTCAATTTTGCGCAGTTTTCTCTTAATAAGACCAAAATAACAATCATTTGGCATAAATTAATGTCCTCTCATTGGGAAATTTTGTTTGATAGTATTAAATAGTTCGGTATCGGTAAGAAATAAAAGCATTCTGACCATTGTATTGTTTTTATTTTTCCCAGGGCAATTATCATCGAATATATTGAGATGTTTAATTTATGAAGAAACCTATTACTTAATGTAGGCAAGTAATAACGAACATACTTCATTTGGTCCCTTCCAGCCTGTTCCTTCATAATAAAATGTACACAAGAAATTTTCCATTTTTCGTGTTGTGAACACTTAAAACGTTGACTGTCAGCTGTTTTAGGTAAAAGAAATTCTGTACTGGAACTTTGGGTAAACTTAGGTGTTGCTTGTAGTCAAATTTCAAGTCAAGAACATCATTATAATTAATTAAGTCACAAAATAACTAGCATGTCCACAGTAAATCACAACACTTCAAAACATGGCAATTACAGAACAACAATAACAAAGAGAAATAATTTAAACAAAAACTTGAAGAAGTTTTAAGAGTGCAACCAACATTGTCTTATCTTCAGGTATGTCCAATATCATCGTAGTTTTCACTGACTAACATAAAGCATAAACATCAGCACTTTTAATAAATAAAATTTATTCACCTTGACTACTTAATATTCAAGGTTGGAATTCATAAGAAAGTTTGGCGTTTATACGTCTAACATCAAATTTTCAGCAAATAAGCACAATTCAATGGCTGCAGAAATGGCCTCTGTTCTGGACTCGGGCACTTTCTCGCCTCAATGTAAACTTCACAGGCAATTATTTTTCATCACAACAATAGGACCCAGGCCTTTTCTGTGCTCGAAAGATGCATGTACCCCAACAGAACACGTTTCCACAATAAATTCGAAATGGCCAAAAAATGAACCAGGGCACTTTCTGCAGTTATTGGTTTAAATATATTATTCTTGTCAGTGAATGAACCGTAAGGTGAATCTCCACTAAGATGATTTGCACCAATTGGCATCTTGCTAAGACTGAACGTGTTTTTTTAATACACTAAAAACGCGGACAAACAAAAACGAAGTCTCTATGTTTACATATTTTTTTCAAATTCTTTCTTTAGAAATGTACACAAAACTGACAGGAATCAGTCAGTATTTGCTGTAGATGTTAATTACGTTTAGTACAGTCACTAACATGTAGATAGAAAAAAATACTAAAATAGGTATTTATTTTGTTCATTGCATGCAATATATGTGGTCAAGTACTTCAAAAGCGTATGGTTATTTGATAATTTATTCCTATACAAATAGAATTTACTAAAATTAATAATAAATGCATGGACTCTTAAAACCTGTATTAAGTTTAGAATAATGTTCACAGTTGTTATCAGCTCAGCTCTTTCCACTTTTCCATAATGCATGGCGGGTAAAAGAGTACGTCAACGTGACATCTTCACAAGTGGAGTACATGCAAAGTCTATTTGAGATATAAAAATAGGATGGAAGAAAAAAGACAGCATAAAAGACTGAGATATTCAGTGTTTTCCGAAGAACAAGACGGGAACGTTTGCTCCATAAAATATGCAGTATTGTCAGAGCAGTAGAGACAGGAGCAGGGAGATATGTCCGGATCTCCTCGGCGAGCGACTGAAAGTGACGGATGCGTAATCCCGCTACGCCAGGGCGGGGAGCGAATATCTTATTGTATTTTTGCTGGATAGGTTAGAGTCGCAGGGAAGCTGTAGTACATACGCAATATCATACCTCGTGCTCTAACCAGCTGTACACCGCGTTCTTGTAGTGGTCAGAAGCGGGTCTAGGCTTTTCTTCACAATTGAAAACATTTTGTTTGCCACTACAAAGTTTCCTTTAAATATGAACCACTAGTATGTTAATATGATTCTTAGCTTGCGGTAAAGATATCTTGCCCTACAACAAAACAAATTTAGAAATCTTACATTTTGTGCAGCATATTTTATTACGAAGGTTTTCTTTGGAAATATTACAAGTTTTTTTTGTAGGAAATATAATATTATTTTCTCAATATAAACCGAATGACAAATTGTATTTTGAACACCTTACCACTTCCTCCCTCCTTCACGAAGTAATAAACGAAATGTGGTTGCGTTACATAGTAAGCAGTATTAGATCCGAATATACTCTGAACACGCGGCATTAACATAGCCTATCCCACACAACCAATGAACGCGTATCGCGTTGTAACCTAGGTAGCGTTATAATCTAGAACTCGTCCCTGGAGTCTTGCACACTACTGGTTGGACAAAGTAACTACACGGATATACGCGGTTCGGGATAAGGCGAGCTCTCAAAAAAGCAACAAGGCTCTTTGTTTCTTCTACAGAACAGATTGTTGAAGGAACTGTCCACAGTAGTACCGGCAACCAAACTGTTTTGTTGTCCATATTTTAACACAAGTATGGTACCTACAACTATGCGCTTTTTTCAGTGTAGGTTGTTCGAGATAATTGAGTACTTATCAACCCTATTTACTTTTTATTTCTTCTAGATAATATGTAGTTTCATCCAACTTTCTGATGTGAACAAAGCCACGTATGTAACAGTCTAAGTGTATAGATTGTATCGATTTCAAGTTAACTTCCGAGATTTGAATGAATAATATTTTATAATTATTTCTCTAGACAAGGTGGTTTTCAAGATTACTCACTCTACCGCGAACCACCTATACTACCAGTCTAACAGTGCCACGGACGACTTAAGGCGGTCGCCTACCACACGCTTCAAATGCGTTGCAGTGTGTTCGTAAATAAGTTATTTTCTACGAAACAATTCCACGTGTGCCCGTTGTGCCAACGTACGAAAACAAAACATATTTCAGACAAGGTCGGAACCTCATTGTTAAGACACTGTTCATTAAAAACACTGTTTCTAAGCTCTCAAACATGTCTCAAAACGGATTTTCAGACGGCCGCGCTTCAAAATGTACTAAGCGGATGTACGTGAAACTCAGATTGAGATATGCATTTAAACTTTGATACAGACTTTCTACCAATAAAATTATATGGTCACCACTTAAAGTCCCGTAGTAAAAACTGTTCGGGGAGAACCTGTCACACTATTTCTAAGCTTGGCTCGTTGAGGCGATGCGGAATTCGATGCGCGTTTCAAGGTCGCCCTTATGTCTCCGTCATTTCTGAGTCTCTAACGCGCAGATAGGCGGTGTCCTTAAGAGTTTCATTAGTCGTTTCTGAGCACCGCTTCCCTTGGAAAACTACCAAGCTTCGCCACTGGCCACTTGCATAGCGTACGAAGCGACAATTGTGGAAACGCACACGACAGAACAGCAAATCAACGAAGCGAGAATAGAAAAGAAGACAGCGCTATGTTTTCTGGAGCTTACATCCAGTGCCGTTTTCAGGTATACAAAGCTGTATCGCTAAAATTATAAATGTAAATAAACTTGTTTTTACCTTAAATAGTTTCGTAGGCAATACTTGCAGGCTTTGTACAAAACACTCACGCAAAATTTCTGGTTCCGTTTTGGAATCCCAGGCTGATGTGGCCACGTAAGTAGGCGTATGTTATGTGTTCGAGGAAGCGGTAAGGTCGATACTACAAGAGATTCACGCCTCATCCTAGTCTTTAGGCGCAAGTCGGTGAAATGGCATGTGGTCTGCTAGCCGATAGATCGCAATAATGAGCCGCTATTAGAGGTAACAAGTAGTAAGATAATGTAGGTTCCAGGACACAGGCTGCAGGCTGTAGTACTGTGGTTCCGCTGATGACGTAATCAAGATGGCCGCCGTGACGTCACATCCACCATCTTGGATGACGTCATCAGCTGCACCACAGCACTACAGCCTGCAGGCTGTGTCCTGGAACCTACATTATCTTACTACTCTGAAGTAACATTAAAGATAAATGTGAGCTGAACACGCGTGTAACTGTTTGAGTATTATGAACCAAAATTTTCACGCATAAAAGGACTGATGAAACACCCATTTTTGCCAAAATTCGACAACGAGATAACAATTTTTAAAGAGAACTGAGAACTTGAAATGTGTTTACATATATGTCAAGTATTTTCAATGATTTTCCTAAGCCGACATCACTGATCTGCACATCGTTCGGCAGCCTGGGTATAAGGAGTACATTATGGATGGAACGTGATCCTTGTTTGCGGCCGAGCATGTATGTTTTTTTAAGGAAGTTAATGCCATTGTTATTCACATGACATGAATACATTGGAATGGAATTCTCAATAATATAGAGAATGGTCAGGAAATGTTCTTACTTAATATTATTGTCGGTTGATTGTCCTGCTTTTTTTCACATTGGTTCCAAGAACACGTGTGTTTTCTACATATTGAATGGAAAGAAATCCGGAGTCCGTGCACTCATAAAATGCATAGTAACTTTATATAGGCTTTTTGCGAAACAATGTACAGGTCAATCGCAACAAAATATTTTCGTTGATAGGGGCTTATCTTCTTAACAAAAATTTTAATACTTCGAGTACAAAAATCTAATAATAAACCACTGAGTTTATTGCTATGAAAAATTAATGTTTTAAATAAATATATATTAGTGTTTCTCTGCAGTGATTCTTCGATATCGATTTTAGGTTGTTAAAAAATTACTTTCGAAATCACTGAAAAATTATCAGGCATGGATTCACGAGTATGTGCCTTATATTCGTTAGGCTCCTACTTCAGTGGGCAGCCAGTCACACTGTATTATTAAGTATCAAGTGATTAGATTTTTTTGCCTTCGTGATCTTTTTACTAGCTTTTATTTAGCTTGCAATGTTCGTATACATTTAAGTACGTTGTCCGTTTCAAATTTTGTAAACCATTTTTCAACCACTTGCTTGTATCCGATTGAGCAAAAATTTGGCATACATGTGCAAGTTCGGCGACAATGCAATGTTATGGTAATGTATTACATATGTATTATTAAAATACGTGAACTAAAATGTAAACATTACGTTTTACAAACTAGCTTTTTTTAGGTGGGGTACGTGCTGAGAAACTGAGTGGCAGGGGTAGGCAAACATGCACTGTCGCTAACATAGGTACTAACTTCAGGGCACAGGGTGCACCCCTTTTAATAAAATGCCCTTCCCTTCTGCTCCGGAATCTCTGGGAGGGTGGACCGACATTTCTTCAGGTCTCGTGGGAAGAACCTGAACAAACAAATGAAACTTCAACACAACCAAAACGGTACCTTGAAAAGGTTCGAAACAAATATCAAGGAACAAAAAGTTAATAATATAGCCTACCTTTCGCCAAAGGCATACAGTTCACTCGTAGTGATTAAGGACAAGCAAAACAGTAGGTATGTGAAGTACTCTGACAAACCAATAAATAAGGTCTAGAGATTTAACACTAAAAATTAAAATAAATAAATGTGTAATTAAAGAAAATATTATAAAACTTTTTTTATATAGTGTGAACTGAAAAGTAAAACATTATTTTAAGTTAATTTGTAATGTATGTAGTAGATATTTTCTAGGTCCAGAATAACCCCTCCCTTGGTAATTCATAATCGTAATTTAGACTTACGTAGATAGGTTCAAGGGACGTATATAATTATAGATCTTAGGAAAATATAAATTTTACATGTTTTTTATTTGGAACAAAGATATATACTTATGTATGTCCCAGAACTTACCTATCTACGTCCGCCTTTATTATGATGGTGTGATAGTAAGAGAGGAGTTATTCTTAACCTAGAATATACCTACTGTATACGTATATGACAAGTTTAACTTAAATTATTTTGTAGGTTTTAGTTCACATTTATTTGTTTATATATTTGTTTTTACTTTTACTTTATATTATTAGGGACCTGCAAATCGCGCTTTGTTATCTGACAGCAGACTGGACTCGAAGATACTGTTAGTTTCTCTGACGTCTACTATTGGCCGACAGTTTGTTGGACGTGCTTGAAGTAATTTTTCAACCAATTATATCAGGTGAATTGTAAAATACCCAATAGCCTGTAATATGGTCACCTGAGATACGACCGCACAAAATATATTACACGCGCGAACATCAAATGACGTGTCCAGACAGGTTAAACATTTCCCGTCGGTAGCAGTTACACGCGGAAAGATACGAATTGGTCTGATAACAAAACTTTAGCAGGGCTTCTTTGAGTGCTCCCTTTATCCCGAACCGCCTTTACACCTGTTTAAATATTGAAAAAATTCATGAGTAAGTGTTTTCTAGTGTCTTTTTTTCTAAACAAAAACCGTTACATTCTTGAGAATTACAGGGCATTAAAAAGGAAGAAAATATTTATTATTATTATACTCGCAGCACCGAAATAAAAAAAAACCATTTGTGGTGGCACATATGTAGGTTCGACAGGAACTGAGCACATGTAAATTCCCAAATTTGATAACACCACGGGTCTCGAGCAGGCAGCGCCTTTAAGAGCTCTATACAGCTGGTGCGTGCACATTGTTTCAATAAGATACTACTAAACGTGCGTTAGATATTTTATCTACGAAAATAAAGACTTTTAAAACTTTGCTTCCATATTTTTGTTTTTAGAAATCATGCTTAGAAAGGTGATTTCGGGGCACCACAAAATGTTCAAAAACGGCTTTTTCAGACTGCTGTCACATAAATAACACCAACCAGAATCGTAAAATGAAAATAGAGAAGCACGCGCTGGACTTTACTACGCCATTTCCGTAAATAAAATATGAAGTTACCAGCATAACTTACAAGCCTACTTTCCTCAAAGTGGGTGCAAAATATTCTTGAAAGTAGAATCGTTTACGTAGTAAAGTAATATAAAAAGATAATATTGATTTTGACATATGATAAATGATATATATAAATAATAAGTCAGCCTGCTAAATAATATGCGCGTAACCACACTCTAAAAAATAGTTTGTAAATTTACGAGACGTGCGTATATGAGCGCTAAGAAAGTAGGTATGGTAGAATAGTTTCCCAGACATCCATGGTAGCACTCCTAAACATTTTTATAAAACAGTCAAATGTATACTGAAGTTACCAGACTTGTCTTTTGACAAGTGTAAAGGTTCGCATAATTACAAGACGTAATTATGTTAACTGTCCCATACTGCGTCTGGGATAATAACTTCCTAAACATTTTAGGAAGTTTTTTTACAGTGCAGTTTAATAAATTGGGGAAAATTTTTTCCTGAGATGCATTTCTATCATAAAGATAAATAAAAAAAAAATAGCTGTCGTTTTCAAAATACAGATGGATGAACAAAATATACAAAAGTTAATTTAGGTTTGTATGCAGTATGTGCACCGAGACTGTTGAAACTCTGAAAAAAATACATTAGGTATGTATTGCTTGATAAAAAATAAAGATGACTGTCACTTTCAAAACATGAAGACAGTATGAACAAATTACACGAATGTAAAGTCTGACTTGTAGACTAGCCACCAATAATATGTGTGTAATCTTTGAACGATTCTTTCAATGGGTTCGTATTATAGTCAAAACTGTTTTTTGGGCATACACCATTGAGGGCGAATGTTGCCGTGTTGCAGAAACACCGACAATAAAACAAAAAAAAAAAAAAAACAGGAAAAAAGCCAGAAAACTGTAGTTTACAGACATAAAACCTACAGATGATTCCTGAAAGGAATGTAGTCATACCCCAGAAGACGACACAAGGACAAAAACAGATATAAACAACACATAATTAATTCCTAAGTGGAATATTGTCGACTAGAGAAAGACGACACAAAAAAAAAAAAACAACAAAAGGCAGACGAAATGAGATGTGTAAAAAAGGCACGAAATGGATGAATGACAACAACACAAATAACAAGAGACACGTTGGATATGAACACAGCAAGACACAACGCAGACAAAAAATAGACGAAAAAATAGTAGGCTTCTCAAGACGACAGATGCGACGTTTCGGTAACTGGAATCTGTTCCCGTCTTGAGTCCTTGTGTCGTCTTCGGGGATGTGACTAAATTCCATTCAGGAATCATCTGTAGAATTTATGTATGTTTGCTACAGCTTAGAGGCTTTTCTTCTTTTTGTTGTGATGGTTTCTGCAATACGGCAACATTCGACAGCAATTGTGTATGTAAAAAAAATTGTTGTGTTTATAATATATGTGTAACCAAGCAGACATCAGCTGTTTTTATGGTTGTCTTCTGACGAAGTGATACCGTATGATTGGGTCTGCGGTACAGTCCCGTACTTATTACTGATCGCACGTTTTCTACGAGGTGTCAAGTCAAATGTCAACTACGAAAGCGCCACTAAGTTACACGTTTTTTAAATTATAGTTTTTGCCGTAGTAAAAATTTGAATTTTTAAGCACACTAAGGATTAGTTTAAAAATATATATGTAAATATTCATATTAGAATACGTAAAATTGTTGGTAGAGAACAGCTAAACAAAAATCCTCACAAAATTTAATTTTTACAATTTAATATATAAAACATAATTTAAAAAGTTTATAATAAATAAAATTTAAGGGACTAATACGTTTTAATACAGTATTTTTCAACACATTTTATGTACAGTATTCAGAGATCGTAATTTTTGGCGAAATTTTTTTTAGGTTTCACAAACCCTTGAAAACGGTGCAGTTTTTTGGTAACATACATGACTGGATGATAATTGTCTGATACGACATAGATGTACACAGGCTAGGCCTATCACAGGCGTCAAATATTACACTAGCTGGTGTCTTATTGGCTCTGTCAAATAGGGTGAAAGTTTCGCGTACAGGCTTCATCCAGTGTCATAAACAAATTTCTGACATTAGGGACGTATGTTTAAATCTAGCATTACAGTCAAGTTTTCTCGCGGTAAAGCACCATCTCTAAAAATATTTATTGTTTGAAATTATTGGCTTAAATAATTTCCCAACGAGAGTTCTTTCAACACAAATAAGGCGATTCCGTTGGTGCAAGCTTAGGCAGACAGAGCCCTTATGGGTGTTCAAATACGTTTAGTACTCAAAATGTTAAATTTTTGCGAAATATTTATAATTTTGCAGACGCAACTTTGCAACTACAGTTTCCTCTTACGAAATATTTTTAGTTCGCATAGTTTTCACACAACGGCGCATCAAAGTCAGAAGTTGCATTACGCTGCTATGCAAACCGTGAAAACCAATTGGCTTATTTAAACGAAATAAATCCCAGTAAAATTACATGCTACGGGCTACGTAACCTAATGTTAGTGAACAACTTTTGAATTTTAAACATTTGCAACCATTTTCTGTACTTTCACGAGTTATTTTAAAAGATCAAAAATATTACGTTGTAGGTTTATAAATGTTAGATTACTTTGCACATGACATGTTATTTCACTGTGAATTATTTTTCTGGCGTTAGTCAATTAGTTTTTACTATTTGCATAGCAGCGTAATATGCATATTTTAAATTTGACGCACAATTTACTGTAAGAAACCTATGCGAGCTAAAATTATTTCCTAAGAGAAAATAGTATTCACAATGACCGGGTACAAAGCTAACATTATTTTATGGAAATATAAAGTTATGATTTTATACAACTTGAACACCCTTCATGACACGTCATTTATACTGACTTCACGATAGTTATTTTTTTTATTCCTAAATTAGAACAGATATCGAAAAACTGTTGCACTTGTTTGATAAAATTGTTTTTTGCTGTGTAGTCTTATTTTGTCTAGACAAACATTTGTATAGATTTGGGTAATACGTTCATTAAAGAGAAATTCCTAGTTGCATAACTAACTGAAATCATTGTGTATTTTGTCTAGGGAAATTAGTTAAGGGATATTGATCCATACCACCTTGGATTTATCTGTTTCTTCTCGATAAATTCTGTTCCAATCGAGGTATCAAAATGTTTTCATTACAAGGCATAGATACAAACTTAATAGATTTTCTGTAATTGCTGGAACCTTAATATATTCATTATCTTGCAGCGGTAAACAGCTGAAAAGGAGAAATTGCTTTATTTACGGGAGCGGCTACAGAGGCCGCAACATTAACAGAAACAATGCCATATAGATTCCAAATAGTGAATGAAACAATAAACTATGCCTTGTCAGCGTGGAAAAAGTTAAACAATGTGTCTATTCCCTGATTTATAAGAAAAACCGTAAAACCAATCTGACAGGGATCAATCCCCCTTAACATAGTATGCAATGTTTTTAACTAACCTATATGTAACTGATTTTACATATGTGCTTTCGTTTTTGGTCGGAATATCAATTGTATCGTAAAAGCAGCAGATGTGACGGATTGTGGCCTTAAGTAGGCGCCATTGTTGTGGAAGCCACAGTAAACCCAGAGGAGCTTCAGGTGTCTCGAAGCGACAACATTCCCACTGTGCAGTTGCAGTGGCTCCAGCCATCTGCCCTGAATTACAACCCCTTCCAACCTCCCCCCTCTCCTTTCGCCAACAGAGAGGTGTCCCAGAGCGTTAATAATTAACCCTCGCCATAATCCCCTGTTGCGCGATCGATGCCAGCTGCGCGTAGCTGAACCCGAAGCCTGCAAACGCACCCATCGAATTTATTTTCCAGCCCCTTTCAACCGTTTTAACTCTGTTACAAATTATTTGGAAATTCACTAAAGCGGTATGCAGACGTTTCAAGAAAGAATAAATTGTGTAATTGGTTCACACTATGAATGTACAGTACATAGTGCCATGCTACACATTCACCATGGAATTAGTGCATGGTTAGAGATGATGGTTTTTCGTGGGAAAACTTGACTGTTGGCTGGATTTCAACATACTTTCAGCTCACCAAAATATTACTGGCTTTAGCTTGTACTTGGAGCTGTTGCCCTATTTGACTGAGCCAGTAAGAATCCCGATTTTTTAATATTTAATGCCTGTTATTGGTCTGCAGACAGCTACGTTGTGTCAGACGTATATCACCCAATCATACAAGTTGCAAGAAACTACAGCATTTTCAAAAATACGTTGACTCAAAACATTTCCCCGATATACCATCATCTCTATATGCATGGTATGTACTTTATTTCCAATGTTGTGTTAAAGTGCGCATTTAATTAATCGATACATTTCACGATATTCATTATTTGTATTTTAAAGATTTAGGATTTTTCTAAATATTTAGCTACATACAGCATAGTTAGAGACACTGGTAAATCGCGGGAAAAGTTGATTGTTTGCTAGGCTCCAACGTGCTATACATAACTACGATGGTTTTGTACCTACATTGGCTATAGTTTATATGAAGCACTGTGTCCCTCTTCAACAGACCCAATTAGAAATGTACAGTTTTTACACAGAACGTGTGTGATTTGCCAGAAAACTGTTCACACGTGTCGTGATTGATATACTACAGTTTATTACAGTTTATTGGAGACTATGTTAAATATTTTCGCGATTTTCCATTGTCTCTAAGCATAGTTATTTTGGGAACTACAAAAATAAATATGTTAAAGTTGACGTGGTTCTTTCTCATGCCATCTGAGAAGCTATACTGTATAATTATTTATTTATTCGTTTAACGTGTCCTCGAACAGCACAGGGCTTTGGTTGCGGTACACGGGGGGAAAGGGGGAATGGACTGAGCAATATCTGATAAAGGAACCATCTCAGCATTCACCTGGAGAGATTTCTGTGGAAAACCGATACGTAATAAGGAAAATGAATTCAAATTTAAAATTACTTTCCCGTGAAGAATGTGAAAAAACCTTGAAAATAATATTGTCATGAAAATTAATAACTCCGTCCCAGAATACATTTTCGCTCTAAGAAACTACACTGATAGGTAAAATCTGTAATGTAGGTACATGAAAACATTGGACGAAGCTTTATATTATTCATTCCCTAATTGATAGACATGACGGTACGTAGTGAAATATGTTGTGCCAACAAACCCTTGAAAACGCTGTAATCGTACGATAAACTAAACGTACGTTGAAATCCATTACACAGTCAAGATTTCTCGCGATTAACCATCATCTCTACTTATTGATAGAGACGTGCAAAATTCCCGTTATCGTTTGGTAGCAGACTAAACTTCACTTCCCTATACATAACAGAGCGTAATCTGCGAATCAATTGGCCACAAACTTTTGTGTGTTGTCATTTACGTGGGCTTTACAGAGATTGGCCTCTGTACCGTGTAAACATTATCCGCGGCAAGTCACGACAATACCGGCAAGTGGGAGATATCGAACGAGCCTATAGTCACTTGGAGTCTAGTCAGTTGTCAGAAAATAACACGAATTTTGCATGTCTCTACCAATCACTGAACAAGAAGCACAGCTGAACGTGTTTACGTATGGAATTGAAACCAAATGGTCCAGAAATATTTTAACCATAAAATCACGACTTTACTGATATGTAAAATAGGCACCTTAAAACATTGGGCAATGCTTTCTTTTTATTCTTTCCCTCATTGACTATATTGTGAAATGAAATACGTGTTCTATAGCTGCATTCTAAAAGTCTGAGTAAAATTTTAAAAATAATCACAAATAACTCGTGAATGCACTTTGTTATGAATCATGTAACCCTGCTTCTAACACAGCGAGCAGTAACCAGGCCACCAGGCCAGGAATCCCATAATATTAAACATAAGTTGCTGCAAACTGCAAGGCAGAACTCCCCACTCCAACAGCGGTACGAGTTGCCACACAGGGCGCGATAAAGGGGCGTGTCACGCTACCTACGAGGTCTGTCTGCCCCATATCGTCACCAGGATCACTTCACTATAGACGATTCGGGATAAAGTGAACACTTAAAAAAGCCCTGCTGAATTTCTATTTTCAGCCAATTCGTATCATTCCGCGCGTAATGGCTAACGACGTGAAATACATAACCTCTCTGGACACGTCACTTGATGTTTGCGCGTCTAAGATGAACTACGCTACCGGCAAAAACCTGTTTAGTCCGATAAAAAAAAGTTTGTTTATTATAGAGAATTCAAATATGTCCAATTGATTTTGTTTTATTTCAGTACTGTCGCATTTAAATGAGAAAATACACGGTACTATATTCGGCAATGCGCTGCCAACCATACAACGAGAAAGAAAACTATTGATAATGTTGAATTATATGAAGTAACGGTTAGTGATTTAGTTTCGAAAGTTTATTCTTTAGTGCTCACTTTATTCCGAATGACCTATACCAAGATGCACCACGACGTCCAGATCTACGACGTGCCGAACGCCGTGGACGTTTCCTTACATCAGCCTCGGCATCATTAACAAGGTGGGACTGTCATCGTCGTAACTAAACTGAGTGGCTCATAAGTATTCATTAATGTATAATTATATATCTAACTATGCTTGCCTCCTTCCGTAAAGAACATCGTAAATGTAATGAAATAGTTGTATTTATTGATATTGATATTTAAACTGCGAGTCTCACTTACAAAGTCAGATTCCCATATTATTAAACTACGTACGTTTTACGTGAATACTGTAGCATCACCAAGCAACCAAAAGGAGTATATCGTTCCGTAAACGTAACAACTTGCAACTACAAATTGCATATTCAGGACACGTAAACGCACGCAGGTAATCACAAGGGTCACTCTAACAGGCACAGCGTGAAGTTTTAAATGCACACATGCATTTGCTGAGTGTGTGGTGGCTAGATTAACTCTAAAATCAAAACTTTAAATGTACATATATTGAATGGCATTATGAAAAGATCTAAAAAAAAAAAACCTTAGATAACGATAGTAGCCGACATTATGAGCAAACATTTACGCAGAATTATGCATGTGTTAAACGTGATATCTTGTTCCGCAGTTTAATGTAAGATATTTCGACGTCAGCGATTGTTCTTTGGAAGTATATTACTAGAGAACACACGTCGACCGACGGCTTCATCTGGCACGATCCCCAAATGCGAAAATACGGGGACCGACCACGCCGGGAATCGAACCAGGAATGCCTAGGTGAGAATGGTCTAACCATTCGGCCACCAAGGCTCCTTTAGATTTTTCGAGAAATGCTCATCGCACATTAGTTATGTCTGTGGAATAGCGTTTAAAGATCATTATACGTTTGTGTACCCGTTTCAAGTTCACCACTACCCATTAAAGCATGGCGACCGAAAATTGCGAAAATTGGCTTTTTTCGGTCATTTTTGCGCTGAATCTTCAATGGTATAGGTAGGGACCCGTGTTTTTCGCGAAACGAATTTTGCCCCACTTTTTTTCGGTGCCTTACGTGCAAATCTGCAGTTTTGATTTGTAGTCAGTGATTTGATATTTTAACTATCATTAACCTTGGGATTCTACCGAAAAATCACAGACGTGTGGTGTTGCACGATTGTTATTGTAATTAGCGCAGTCAAATGAGACACGGCTCTTTACGAAGATACGCTGCCAATAACCATGAAGCATAATTGTAGTGGTGCACGTAAGGCCACTGAAACAAGCTGGGTGTGTCAGTCAGGACACTTCATTTTAAATACTAAGATGAAGTGTCCTGACTGACACACTCATTCATTCATTCGCTCACTCACTCATAAACGCACAGCCTGAACCGCTGGACCTAGAAACATGAAATTTTGAGGGAAGCTTCCCCTTGCCCCGTAGGCACCCAGTAAGACTGGAATTTGTTTTTCATTAATCCGAGATTTCTCCTTAACCATTTGAGAGAGTGAGGTAGTTTTTTTTCTTGTAAATGATGATTAAGTAAATATCTAAAAAGTATTCTTAGACTTTTTCGAAATACGTCCTTGAAAGCTGTTAAAAAATGTCTCTTCAAATAATTATCTGTACCGCTTATACCCGTTGAGATATCGAGATGATTTTTGATAACAATTAAGCTTATGTAAATATCTACAAATCAAATTCAGGATTTTATGAAATTCGAAAATTTAGGATGTGAAAAGCAGTAAAATGTTAGTCTCCCGAAAATAGAGAATGATCATAAATAAAACAATTGTTTCTCTTTTTGCCAACCTGCTCATAAATAAAACCTCTTTGGACTGTAGCCTGGACATACGAAAGAATAATCACGGCCTGCCTTTAAGCATTCACTCAGGTATTGTATAAAGTTTGTGGTGTGGGAGGGGTGGGGTTACGGGTTCGTATCCCGTGCAAGACTTTGCGATGGGAATTACTATGACATCATACGAGCATATAGCGCACGCTCTTTACACTGAACTGAGACAATTGTTCACTGTTATTGATTACGCTAGCTGTTAATTGCCTTCATCACATACTTTATCCTGAGTTACTGTTTACATTACATAATTTCACGCGGGCAAAACCGCAGCCGGGCAGCTTTTTATAGAGAAATAAAGATGAATTAAAAACAAAGATGTTCTGCAATTAAAGTACGCTAAGCGAAGTGGACTGGATAAAGCTGTTTGTATTTGTTGTTTTTTAAAGATATACACAGAATATTGTAACACCATCAATTAATACGTAATTACGTTGGCGAAGCCGCAAAGGCACAGCTAGTTTGACATTTTCAAAGGAGACCTATCATTTTAAGGTACACTTTTGAAAATGATAGCTATTGTTACTTCTTGTTTATTTA
Organism: Medauroidea extradentata; assembly: GCA_003012365.1. Lineage (NCBI taxonomy): Eukaryota > Metazoa > Arthropoda > Insecta > Phasmatodea > Phasmatidae > Medauroidea > Medauroidea extradentata. The sequence goes on from PNEQ01095994.1 coordinate 71,436, forward strand.
TTAACGTCGTGCACCAAGCTTGGCGTACCTAAAAAGAGGAGTAAATAAACATTATTTTCACTCTTCTTGGCAGCGAGAAAATAGCTTCATATTACAATATAGTTAGAGACACTGGTAAATCGCGGGAAAAGTTGATTGTTTGCTAGACTCCAACAAGCTATGTATAACACTGAAGGTTTTGCACCTACATTGGCTATCGTTCACATGAAGCTGTGTCCCTCTTCAACAGGCCCAATTAGAACTGCACAGTTTTAACACAAAACGTATGTGATCTGCCAAAATACTGTTCACACGTGTCACGATTACGATACTATAGTTTATTGGAGACAATGTTAAATATTTTTGCGGTTTTCCAGTGTCTCTAAATATAGTATATTATACAGTTAGAGATGATGGTATATCGCGAAATTTTTTTGTGCCAACATACCCTTGAAAGCGCTATGTTTTCTTGCGACGAGTATGTTTGGTACGTCAGACACAACGCAGCTGTTTTCAGACCAATAATAAACATCAAATGTTACAATAGCGGGATTCTTATTGGCTTAGTTAAATAGGGCAACAGCTTTGCGCACAAGCGAAATCCAGAAATATTTTCATAAGCTGAACGTACGATGAAACCCAGCAAACAGTCAAAAGCTCCCGCGATAAACCACCTTCTCGAATTATATTATGTCAACTTAGCTATGTTATGTTCTATAAGGACCTACGCTGGCTATATTCTCTCTGTCCATGAAACAGCAATGTGTCGTAACCCTCAGTTTAATTAAAATTATTGTTTTGCTGAAAGTGTTTTGTTTACACCTTCATTAAAATGTCATGTTTCCCAGAGAATTAGTATGGAAATAAAAATATATTCTGTCTCATATGAGGTAAAGTGTTTTCAATAAAATTCCAACATTGTGGGGTACAAAATATTACAGGTTTATTGATGAAATTTAACTATGTTTATGTGCTTTTTATGAGAAGTCTTCACTCACGCACGTCGTTTAATTTCCGAATCACCTTCTAGTCGGCATGTGGGCAAACAGAACAGCACAAGGACCTACTGTTCTTTTGGGTACGTGGACTGTTTTCGAGTTGCAAGTCTACCCGCCGAGCAAGCTGGTCGATACGGCTAGGTATGAACGTCTGTGTCCCGCCCACGCGCGTCCCCGCATTTCTGAGGGAAGTGTGTTCTTGTTACGAAGTTCACCGTATCGAGTTCTCCTTTTTCAAAAAAAAAAAAAAATTTGTATAAAAGGGAGAAAAGAAAGTCGAGCCTCGGGTAGTTCGACAGGGCTCGTTTTAAGTCCCAAGTACAGTCCGCCCCTCCCAAGAAGCCAAGTTGCAAACCTGTTGAAACTTTGGCCGTAGCTTCTTGGTTGCGAAGTGAGTCGAGACATTTTGATGCATTCAGATGATATGGTGGCAAATCTACTCAGAACCAACTTGAATGCAAAGAAGAGTATTATTTTCATTCATTTCTCGGCCACATTAAATAACGGTGAAAGTGACATGCCATTCCATTAACACATATTGTCTCTGACTTTTATAAAATCTTAAAGTATATTTATTTTATGATTGATTAAATTAACATATTTAAATAAATTTGTATTTGATCACATGTATATATATAAATATATATATATATATATATATATATATAACGGCAAATAATCGTGGCTCAATATTAAATAAAGTTATTTGTACATGTGATCAAATACAAATTATATATATATATATATATATATATATATATATGTGTGTGTGTGTGTATATATATATATATATATATATATATATATATATATATATATATATATATATATATAAACACCATGGGCAACTGCTTTAATACTTTGCGATTAAAATCATCTTCCTACTCTGTTTTGTATGCAAACTTGTAGTTAAAACATTTAACCAGAATTCGATAAACTTTGATAGTTAAACTAAGAAAATGAAGCTGCAAATTATTTTTTAAACGGCCCTGTAATTGTGTATTTCAACTATCATTGGAAAGGAAGTGAAATTTTCAGGACCGTCTGTGTTAGTAAAGAATGCCAGAAGTTCGCTGATATTGAATGAAAGTACTGGAAGTTTTAAAAAATACTGACAGGAATTAAATATTGTCTGACAAATATATTTTTAGCCATAAGTTTATGAGAAAATAATTTGTAAAAATTCTTCGGTACTGCAGTGGAATGCTGAGTGCTTATGGAGATGACAGACCAAAGTGTTCGTAGTTCCAACCAACAAAATACAAGTTACACCTAAGTGATGTTAGTTGTGATAGCGATCGTTAGGGGATTGCTTATATTGTTAATAACGATTAAACCGACATAAAACCAAAATGATGTTCACCACCAACCACCGAAATGTCATTTAAGTCACGAAATAATACGAAATAATAGCCTACAATTTCTGCATTCTTTAAAATGTAGTAGTTTGATTATCTACTCGGAAACACTACAACTTTTTAATTATATAAAATAAGCATATGTTTACTATCAGTTATATTAATGTTATGCATTACGATTTCGCGTGACCATCTGTAGCAGACCTTTTATATTATTAATTTCATTTCTGGATTTTTAAAAACTATATTTACAAAAGTTTCCCATTGACATTAAATTGACGCCAAATTACTTTTTTTCGCACTACTATTGTCAAATATATAAAAATTAATTGGAAACAGGTGTTGCCGAAATTATTAAATTGATTCGAAATTTCGGCGGACATTACGTATTGAAGACAATGTGACTTTTAGGTTCATGTTGTCTTCAGTTTAAATATCTAAAAACGAGCTACCCAAAATATGTTTACATTTGTGCATTTACATGTGTGATACATATATGTGTATATTACATATGCATTGTAGCCAACTCTTTGAACTACCTGCAGTATGAAGAACCTATCACTTCGGTCAATTGTATACCGTTATGTAAAGTTAATGTAGTACTTTAACTCAATTGTTAATAAATTATGTAACCAAAACAAAGTACTTTTATGCTGTTATCTTCCCAGAATGCATTTTACAACAGAAATAATCAACAATTAATGTATTTTTCTTTTACTTGTGCAGTCAAGTTGAAAACAATGAAATCTACGTAAGGTGAAAGCACAAATATGTTTTCAGTTATTTCACTTTAAAAAATATCTTAAATCTGAGAGTAGTTGGGCAGTGCTATCATTCTCTACATTATTGTAGTTCTTTGACTCATACGTTAGTAAATTATACAGCCAAAATAAAGTACCTTTATGCTGTTATCTTTATAGAATGTTTCGTACCACAGAAATATTTAGCAAAAAGTGTTTTTTTGTTTACTTGTTCAGTCATAAGTTTGAAAACAATAAAATCCACGTAAATAGAAAGAGAAAATCTGTTTTCAGTTAATTGTCTCTAAACAATATCTGAAATCTGAGAGCAGTCGGACAGTGCTATAACTCCCTACATTAAGGAAAAAGTAATTTCATATTTTATGTTGAACGGCGCCCTTACGAATCTTATCCTTTCAACCGGAAACTCTCTGCCGAAGAATGTTACGTGCACATGAGTGAATGATTATTACGTCTTTAAAAGCAATGAAACTATCCAAATCTTCACACACAGGTAATAAAAAGTCAATCATAAAGAGATTACGCTCGTTATAGGTTGTTCACGGTAATAAGCACTTTTCAGTGCTAACTTAAAAATATTACTCTCAACGCACTACATGTTAATTCTTAAATCAATTATAGTATACTCGTATTTCCACTGCGATAGTCTTTTTCGTATAACTCCAATTTTTTTTGACAGGTCTTTGGACTTCTTACGGCAAACTTTAAAACTAATATCAACCACGTAGCAAATCAATATTTACTGTAAATTCTAAAATGTTCATCTTTGGTATACGTTTAGACCAAATTGTAGACAGACAGTGCATTAAACGTGTACGACACATCAGAACTGTCAAAATGTGCTGATTTTATATGAAAGGGCAAAGTCCAAATTTTCATGGACCGCTTTGTAATATAAAAGTGCCCGGCTATTTACAAGCGAGGAAAAATTGTGCACAAACAAAGAGCAGCTGTTTATTAGCTGCTCGCTGACACAGTGAGATGGGACTGCATTTACTTACATGTTTATTATTGGCGCAGTGACCTACACGAGGTGTCAAATAAGTCAAGGACCAATCGCGAAAGTGACACGAGCATACAGTTGATGGAATTATAGCTTTTGCCTGAAAGAAAACGCGAATTTTTCAAGTTCCTACTTATTGAATGGTTCTTGTCTCGCTTAGCTGGGATGGATATACAGGCGTATAAATAAATAAATAAATATATATATACGTTAGTTGGGAAATTAATCACACGAGACGTCGTACTGAAACGACTCAGGTTCAAGACATACACGTGACCTGCAAACTTTTTCACAGTATGTTTTAATTAATGTCATTGGTCCGAAAACACTTCGGGTACCAACTTCGACGGATGCAGTACGCGCATAGTTGAATGGCTGGTGTGGTAGAACGAGTGAGGTATTTATAAAATGTATCTGATACCTGTTATTAAAAACTAAACTTGTTTTGCTCCAACTAAACACATCATCTGTACGTGAACACTTAAATATGTGATTCACAGACGGTTATGTATACCTTTCAAATAAAAACAAAATTTTGACAAACAGAGTATTGAAACTTAAGTAACTACTCTAGAATAGAGTACACGTAATCAGAAATATGAATGCGACATAGTATAATATCCAGTTGTAATTACAATGCGTCATATAATTTGCTATTGAAATACTTTATAAAGAAATACTGTATAAAGAAATACTGTACACTTGTACTCTCTCGTCTCGGCAAAAAAGATTTTACGTCCCGATAAAACCGGTTCGCAGAAACAGGTTATACAAGCCACCAAGTAACATAAAAACCATGATGAAGTGTAGTATCTTTATATAAGCTATCAAAGAGGAGAAAGTGAAATATCTACTCAGGGATGAGATTATTACAACGGCTCTTCATTCCCGGTGTGTAAATATGTAAACGATTTAATATTGCCTCTTTAGTGACGTTATTAGATTTTAACAACCCTACCTACTTTTATCCTAATTTTGCGTGAGATAGAGATGCTCTGTAAAATGAAGCGTTTACTTATGAAAATAGTTCGAGTTTAGTTAAAAAAAAAAAAAAAATGCTTTCACGTTAATGCAATCGTTTATGTAAGGAAAATTCCGGTTTATAGTATGCTATATTAGCAAGCAAGCTGCCAGCCGTACATTTGTGTGCGTAGTAAATCGATTGAAATGCTGCATGGAAATCGTGCTACTTTTCGCAGGATTATTCGCACCAAGCTAAGCTTTGCTTAACCGATCTTACTTATATCGTGATAGATAGCGCCGTCGCAAGAGAGACATATTCTGAACTATCGCGAACTATCTGATTTCACGAGACGCTCAGACACGAACAAACGAAAGTTAAGGGGGCACTTGACCCAAAATTTGTATTGTTTTAAAATTTTTTATGTTTTTACGAGACATAATTTGTTTTGTTAACATGCATTGTTAGCCTACTTATTTTTTACTGTAATGAAAATTTTATAGTTTTTATTGTTTTTTATAATGGCATTTCGAAGTCCAAATTTGCATAAAACGGTTTTATGTTTTAAAGGAAAACCAACTAACTTAACGTACTTAAAAAATTCACACAGAATAACGATGTCGTATTATACAAGTTATCATAAGTAAAAGTAAAAAAAAAAATTGCAATAAAAAATGCTGAAATTTGAAGTTAAAATTTTTAGGTTAAGGAATTTTTTAAAAATAATTTATTTATATTTTGTTTTATATAAGAGACCTTGTAGCCTACAACATCGTTATTCTATAAGTCAGTTGATTTTCCTTAAAAGCATAAAACGGTTCTATACAAATTTTGGGGCTTTGACATGTCATTATAAAATAAACAATATAAGCTAAAAAAAATAAATTACAGTAAAAAAAAAACAGCAACGGTGTATATCTTCAAAACAAACCATATTTCGTACAAATATAAAAATGTTTAAAAAAATAACAATTTTCGGTCTAGCGCCCTCTTAACTGTAACAGCATTTACACGATGATGTAGTTCTACAATATCTAGCAAAATTTTGTTAGTGTGTAGACTACTGCATGGGCACTTAATATGCCTTATGTAAGGTAACTACCTACACCATTTGTGTTTTGTGTATTGGGCACAAAATCGATGGTGTGTTATGGGTACTGCTGACTGGCGTATGTAATGCACGGTCACCTCTACGTGCAAAATACTGTTCTGGCAGGAAGTTATTTACTGTCATTAATTGTTCCTGTAGATTTTGTGCGGTGACAAAATCATTTATTGAGATATGTCATTTAAAGTCCTGTGCCTGGCCTACTTTAGTACTTTTCTGTAAGAGAAATAGACTTATAAGATCGCTTTCTGTCTGTAGGTCTGTATGTCCTATACTTATAACTTTACACAAAGTGCTCGGTATTTAACTAAATTATGACTTGTTATGCCATGACTGCTGAACGCGACGCTATATTTTTAACGACATATTGGGGGCCTGCATTCGAAACCATTATAACTCTATAAAATTTATTAAATAGCAGTATAAAGTGTGCATTTATACCTGTCTTAAATATGTTACTAATTAAAATATAATATTTTTACTCCCGTCAGTATCATATTTCGTATAGGAATACATGTATTCAGTAAATAAATTATCCTCGTTTGCTAATTTTTTAAATGTAGGAATTTGCATGGTTTGGAATTCAGGTCCCCAATTTGTTTGTAATAACGTCAAATCTTGAGTTCACTTAAGGCGGCAGCCTACCCCACGCTACAAATGCGTTGCAGTGTATTCGTAAACAGGTCTTTTTCTGTGAAAATATTCCACACGTGCCCAGTGTGCCAAAGTACGAAAAGAAAACAAACTTCAGACAAGGTCGGAACTTCGTTGTTAAGACGCCTCGATCATTAAAAACACTGTTTCTAAGCCCTCCAGCATAGCTAAAAACGGCCTTTTCAGACTTCCCTACTTGAAACTGTACTAATGGGATGTATGTGAAACTCAGATTGCGACCTGCACTGAACTTAGTTGCAGAATTTCCACCACCGCTTAATGTCCCATAGTTAGAGATGATGGTTTATCGCGGGAAAACTTGACTATTTGCTAGGCTTCAACGTACGTTCAGCTTATCAAAAGATTACTGGCTTTTCCTTGTACGCGAAGCTACTGCCCTATTTGACTAAGCCAATAAGAATATCGCTATTTTAATATTTGATGCACGTTATTGGTCTATAGACAGCTACGTTGTGTCAGTGTTTTCAAGGCTATGTTGGCACAAAACATTTTCGCGATATATACTATCATCTCTACCCATAGTAAAAACTGTTCGGCGGGAACCTTACAAGCTAGTTCAGCGCTTGGCTCGTTGAGGCGACGCGGCATTTGATGCGTACTTCAAGGTAGACCTTACTGCTCCGTCGCTTTTGAGCCTCTCACGCGCGGGTAGGCGGCGCCCTTAAGGAGGCGGTTCACTTCAGTTTTCAACGTCTTTTATTATTTTTATATTTGTTCCAGATAATTTTTTTTCTTATTTTAGACATAAACTGAGACTAAATCCTCCTCTTAGGAAATTTTTGTATCCCTTATAGTTTTTTGTGTAATGAGTCGTAAACGTCAAAATTTACACTTTACGGTTTTATGCAAGCCACTAAAACCAGCTGACATACCAAACCGAAAAAATTCACAATGTATAACATTGTTGTAGGCTGTGATTTGACACATATAAAAACAAAAAAAATGTTATTATTGTATTTTTAAAAAAAATTGTTGACATTTTAAAATGTTGGGAAGTGTTCAGTTTAAAGTGAACAGCCCATACATAATGTAGTATATTACTCCGCTAAAACACGTTAGGTGGGGAATATGTTCTATGAGTGTTCAGCTTTGCCACTTTAATTGAATGGGTGAGATGAAAAACGAAAAAATTTCATTTTTTATCGAAAATGGACTGAGATTGCCAAGTTGACTTTATATAGCTCAATAGATTAAGATAAAGATTGAACGGATTCCATGATTTCTTACACGTCTATAGGACTTGTTAGTTTTAAATAAGCTGTAAAATGTAAACGATTCCTTGATAACCGCAGTGTAAGTGGCGTACTTAGCTATTCACCGCGAGAGTCGCTGCTGTAGTTTTTATGTTGGTTTTGTAGTATTTACTATTGTGATTATGTAATAGTAAAGTTTTAAACGTATGATTAGAAAAATTTTGGTATGTTGGCATACAAAATACAATTATTGTAATTAACAGCAATTGCATTATTTAAATTCGTCTATAAATAATTTCCATTGATGAATTTTAAGGTACAATCAACTCATTGATATCAAAAAAGGAAACAATCCTTCTGCTCTTGGAATGCATAAAACTTTTTGTACATAAAAAATATATGTTTCTAAGCTAATGTTCCGTTTCCTTTAGTGCTAGCAAACTCATTTTTTTTTTTTTTATAATTATTCCATTCAACCTATAGAACAGTAGCAAAACAGTTTTTCCCATTTTCCTGAAAGTTGACCGAAGTGAAATATTTGCCGTCATCATCTCACCCATTCAATTTGTGGTAAATTTATAAACAGCATCGTTGTCGGAGTCATGGGGACTTTAGGGGTCGTATTTCTTTGAGGAGGAGTCCTGACCGGTAATTACGACCTCCTGATAACCTAATTATTTTAATCAACTAAAGATGAAACTTACGGACTGGTGGCCGCTTTTAGGAATATGCAACCTGGTATTTATATTTCCTAGGCATAACTGTACACAGTTAAATCCAAATTCTTTCCAAGGCATTCAATTTCTAGCTCTCAATAACTAAAGAAAAACTACGAAATACGTGAATAAGTGTATTAAACAAAGGAAAAAAAGATTTTAAGAAATAGTCGTATTTAACCTTGAATTGAGTTGCTGTATAAGACAAAACAGAAACTCTAAAAATTTTTTTTGTAACATGCGTATTTTCTAATAGCATTTGAAAGAACGTTATTAATGCAGACATAATAAATCTTGCAGCACTTGCGAGGCGGAACATTTTCATTTTGTTCTCTACAGAGCGAGCTGTATGGCAAACTGACAAATGTGTAACAAATAGTCTATATTTATTTCACCCCTTTTCACCTCCTTAGGTGGCGAATTTCGAAAATTCCTGAGATTGCTTTTCAGGTATTTGAGTAAGCATCAATCTTAAACAAAAATCATGTCGCTGTATAAAAATGAATGGGACCGATATTACAGATCGTGAATCGAAAACATATTTTACCCATTTTTTACCTCTTTGAAGCCGAATTCGGAAAATATATTTTAACGGTATTTAGATACTTGCATAAGGATCAATCTAAATCACAGAGCAATTTGATATCTCGATTAGTTTGATAGGTATGGAGGAATAATCGAAAACACATTTGATGTATTTTCACCCCCTTAATTAAAGAATTTAAAACTCCTTAGCGTCCTGTCATAGATATTTGTATACGTAACCAATTGAAATAAAATTCACGACGATAGTCAATTGTGTTTCTGTGATATAGACGATTCATGAAAAACATAATTTGCCCCTTTTTACTGCTCGGGGGTCGAATTTCAAAAATCCTATAACTGTTTTTCGGGTATTTACGTAAGTAACATTTTGAAGTGAAAACCAACATTCTATCCCAAAGGATTCGATAGCTATCGATAGTTGATCGGAAACACATTTAAAGCCTTTCACCCACTTAAATGTTGAACTTCGTAAAATCCTTAAAATGTCTAATATGCATTTTATGTGTGTCTTATTAAAGTAAAAATCATGACGATAGGCGAACGGGTTAGAGTTCTGTCGACGTTTCTTCAGAAATACATTTCACTCCTTTTCACCCCGGTAGAGTCGAATTTCGACCAATCTCTTCTTAGTGCTTCCCTACGACTTGAGGAGAACGCATACGAAAAATTTCACAATTATAGGTCCAGTAGTTTGGGCTGCAGTTTGATATGCCAATCAGTCAGCCAGTCAGTGTTCTCTTATATATATATATATATATATATATATATATATATATATATATATATATATATA
>PNEQ01095996.1:0-65371 GCA_003012365.1 Medauroidea extradentata
AATGAAAGTCCAAGATGGTGGATGGATGTAAAATTATTTTTTAAATTTTTTATTTTTTTTGAAAATTTTTTTTAATTTTGGAAAATTTTGGAAAATTTTGAAAGTGACGTAATCCAATATGGCGACCGGAAACAAGATGGCGGGCGGAAACAAGATGGCGGGCGGGTGACGTCATCCAAGATGGCGGCGGTGGCTCCTCAGCCGTAAGCCGCTTGCCCTCGGAGGAACATAACCCATCTACTAGGACCCTGTTGTTTTATTTGTGGGAAGTATGTGGTAAAGTCCAATGCAGGTTTCTATGATTTGGTTTCCCAATTACGGTTTTACATTTTCTCAGCTACAGCAACGTGAAAAAGTAATTTTAAGTACTTTTGAGGAGCTTAGATATTTATTTATCGGACGGCATTTTTAAAATCATAGGGACACGATTTGAAGTGTTTCTTGTTTTCGTAGATAAACGCATTTAAAACATTTGTTATAGTTATAAAAGAATAAATACTTTTCGTACCATGCTACATCACATCTCACGCGCCAGGGCCACTAACTCTTAAGGATAAAACATTTTACCAGAGTAACCCATTTTTGTACAAGCTTAGTCTCTTCTGCCAGAATCAAAGGTACAACAATTCGGACTCTTAGAAACACATTACTCTGACAAAATATTTGTTCTCAAAGTTGGTAAAAAGTATTTTCTAGGATTGTTCCTTATTTTTATTTTTATTTTGTATACTGACTTCACGCCATGTCACCTTAAAATATTGTTACGAGACAGCGTCCGACTGCCCGCGCAACGACGCGCCATATACCTCTTCCCCACTAACTCTACGGGAAGACATGAGAAACTGATGATCCATTCTTTGTGACTTATCATCAGCCGATACCGTTAGATTACCTTGAAGTCCGTGCACCTCTCCAGGATGGCATGGCTATAGAAGCGTATACCAACACCTGGAACCTTTGGGGTAGACTTGTGTTATCGCTGAGAATGATCTGGATGGGATACTGCCGGATGTAAATATATCTCGCGGCGGCCGGACCCAGTGAGGTAGTGATGTCAGGCGCTGCACTAGATATGTTATAGAAGCGATCTCTTCGACAGAGGCAGCGCAAACTGCAGGCACCAATTGCCTTTTCACTGCGCCATCACTAGCCTCAATTCTCAGCAAAACTGTGGCCGCATATGCGTCTTTGTAGCATCTCTAAAACTTTGCATATACAAACTTACCCGAATTACCCGAAGCAGAAAGGGATCTTCAAACTCCTTTAGATTTGAAATGTTACATTACCATATCTGAAACGATTTAAGATGTTTCTTAAAATTCCCCGAAACATTGTCATCTGCGAAGATTAAACTCTCTAGCAGGTAAAATTCAATAAAACATTTGCTGACACGTTACACAATACTCGTCAGGATCAAAACTGGTGAAAAGGCATCAACAAAAAAATTCACACACACTTTCTTGAGTCGTAAATAATTGTCTTTGGTGCTGCAGTTGATCTCTTAACGAATATGTAACTGGAACACTGCACCCAATGCAAAAGGGCCTTTTTTAGTTCAAAAACTCAGTAAATATGCTGAAACGCTTTCACCTTGCTACAGTTTCCTTACACTAAAGGAGTCATAACATTCGGTCCTTCGTTTCATATTTTAATTCGAAGGAAACTTTATATGGCAACCATTAACCCAAGGAGATGACCACTGCGGCCAGATTCACCAAAGTTATGTTCGTTTCGGTTTATTAAATGCTTTTCCAACCAGAATTTAAAAAAAAAAAAAAAAAAAAAAAATTGCCGCCAAAAATATTTTTTTCTTAAAGTTATAGTACTGTAAAATTTGCTAGCAATATCCTATCCTCCTTCATTCACTATTATCATGTTCACTGGCTATAACATTGTACTCCCTCATCTATTTTCTCATACATTGTATTCTATCGTAAAAATACCTCAATATACGTCCTCGAAAGTGCAAACAATGCTTATTTAACATTTCAAACAAATGTTATGTATATTTTGTAAGAATGTCCCACCAAAAATGGAAGAACTACGAAGCATATTTTCTCTTAACAACATGCAAAAAGATTCCCTGCTATAACTAAAGCATACCATTACTAAAATACTATCTTTGGTTTTAATTATCAAATAATGATCTCTTTTCACAACCCTACACCAGCATCACTCAGCCATGTTTTAAAAGTCTGCATAATATTGTACGTTTCTCGTAATAATGTCGGTATCATTGATCATATTGCATGACTTCTTCCAACCTTGCGGTTTTCTGATGCCTCTTATTTGAAGCGTCTTCAGATAAAATAACATTTATGGGAAGTGTGCTTCTGTAGTCGTGTGTTTCGAACCCGGTTAGTATTTTCTCAAATACGGCAATTTGAAAACATCATTTAGTGATTCAGGTAGTGAAGCTTCAGGGTATAGAGTGACAGGAACTAACATTATTAATAACTCGGTTAACTCCTGGTAAACCTGGCTCGAGAGCGGTGTAAGCTTGTGATTATACTAGACGAAACACGCAAACTGATGTAAAATAATAAACAGTTGACATAACCAAAACCATAAATCCCTATGTAGGTACAGCACGGTGCTCAAATATTCGAATAACGAATAACACGACAAATAGTGTCCACTTGTGAAGTAGGAAAAGGAGGTGCTGAAACACGAAAATTACAGTTTATTTAAGGTAGGCAAAATTTTATTAAACTTGTGTAGTGCTACTTAATAATGAGTACCCCCCCCCCCCCCCGCCTCAGTAAGTTATCTATGGCCACAAAATAATACATAAAAAATATGTTGCTGTCGTCGCGCTCTGTAAAATATGTATAACAAATATTTAACATATTTAGGTTTATTTGGAATTTACGCTATCTTAAAACCCTGGATTGCTTGCAGGCGTTTAGTAGAAACCTGACTGGCTGGTGATCGAGATAACCTCGTCAAGTGACCGAACGTACCTATACAACTATCAGATAACTTTTTCTAAACGCCTTATAACAGCGCCACTTGCTTGACGTACGAATGTTTTTAACGTTTATTTGAAACAGCGGGGAGATACTTGAAACAAACCAACTCCTTAGCAACTAATTATTCACGCAAGATTAGAAGTAAAGCTTGATTTTCGCCCTATGCAAGATACATGAAAAAACTCATGCTAGAGGTAATCGAGATACAGTGTTTAGTAAATTCACAAAAGTTAAATTCAGTTCGGATACGTTATCAGCAAAGATTTAATACAAATGAGCCCTGAAATTCATTCCAAATTTAATTTCTATCAGAAACATAAACTGTTGTTATACATAACCTAATATCTAAATGTTAGATAACTTGGAATAAGTAACAAATCCATTATACTGTGTTTAACTGAACAGCATTTTAGATTATTTCACTTTTATTATTCGTAAATGGTGTATATTTAATGTCAAATACTATATTGCACTTCTTAAAAAATAAAATAACTTCTAAAAGGTACAGAAGTTGTAATTTCAGCCTCCAACAGAACCACTCGGTTGCAGTAACTTGAGTATTGTACCCAGTGGCGGATTTAAGCAATTATCTTAGGGGGGGGCGGGGTTCAGAAGAAGATCCAGCTCTGGGTCCTAAAAGGAGGGGGGGGGGAAGCATGTGTTAAGAAGTAGATATAAGCACACCCCAAACGAAGAACTGGGGGTACTTCCCCGGAAAAATTTGAATTTGTAGGTGCAAACTGATGCCGTTTTAGGAGTTTTAAAACCCAAAATTTTAATACACTGTATAAGATAATTTAATATTTTTTACGGTAAATTATGTTTTAAAATCCCTTTGTGCTGACATAAAAATATTGGAGTAAATGTTTAAGATTCTGATACAAGTCTTTATGATTGTGATATCTCTTGAAACACGTACTTTAATTTTAATGAACAATAAACTGAGTTGCACAAAAATTTCTAATCTAGAAACTAGAAATTTGTGTAGTGTATTACAGAAACACTGAATTCGGTGGTGCAGTTCTAAAAAAAATCACATCGGGTGATATAGCCAAGCAGACCTCACAAAAGTTAGGCACAACCCGGTATATTTGGCTACATTTTATTCTGCTGGTCGACGAATTTTCTTGAGGATCTTCCGATTGCCCCGCCCCTTCATTCCGTTGCCGCGGCGTACTCACATCATGTCATCCACCACAAGCGCTGAAGACCTAGTTGTTAAAATAGTTATTTGGAAGTTAATTTTTTTTCGGTGCTTACGTAGAAAGTGTTTTTCAATGAGACTTTAAGTGGTACCCTTTAATTTTATTTGTGGAAAGTATGTGTTTAAGTCCAATGCAGGTATATATTATTTTGATTTACGATAACAGTATTTTTCCAGTTACAGCAATGTCAAAAAAGTAATTTTTACCACTTCTGAGGAGTTGGCAATCACGTTTTTAAAAAGCGAACAGTGTTTATTAAACGGTAGAGACATAGTTTTAAGCGTGTCTTCTTTTCGTAGGTAAACGGATTGGAAAAAGTTTGATAGTTATACATGAGAAAACAACACTTTTCGTACCACGGTACATCATAACTCATACGCCAGGTCCAACTAACTTTTAGTGCTGACCATGCTAATAATAATACGACTTTATTTATGTTGCAGTTAAGGCGATGCCGCCTTGTCTTACACTCTTAATACATTTCGAAACTTAATGTTACGGGAACATACATCAAACGAAAACCAACAGACTTAATGAAATCATTGAAATTATACAATATATAACAACATTAAACGTCAAGAGGCACTGGCTATTAACTTAAATTTGTGTAAACACGAATTAAAAATTTGTTGTAATTCAAAAAATTCTAAAAAATATTGTAAAATTCCTTTACTTCATATTTTTATAATTACTAATATTTGTGTTTTTGTAAATATAAACATACAATCAGCGACAATTAATTACAGCGTTTATTATTTCCCAACAATAATTCAATAGATTTTCGATGCGATACGTTCTCGTAACTTGCAAATTTTAACTTTGTCATACAGTTATGGAAATACTGTGGAAACTACAAAATTGTCCATGAGAGGATAATGTAGACACTAGTAACATATACAAAACTAGCGCTATTTCGTACAAATTAAATTTTAGAATTTTTTGCTATTGAAATTCCTTCAACTGCTTTCACGGTTTAAAGAATCGTATAAAAATTAACCCGTTTGATAGTATCAGCACCACCGTCTCATGTTTCTTCAAGTTCCTGAATTTTACTAAAAAAAAAATATAGGCCTAAACAAGTTATCTTCTTACTTTTCATACGTACTGATGATGAAATCTTTCTGGTTAGTACGCAACCATAGAACACAACGTAGAAACACTTCTATATAACTTATAACTTGAAACCATCACTCATTCACTGCGCACTAAAGTCTGAGAGTGTGTGAAGACATGGTGTCGTAGTTCGTCTCCCCCTCCCCTCTATAGGCTCTCCTGCTTATAAAGGGTCGAAAAGAGACATCACGCAAGGAAAAAAAAAAAAACGGAAATAGCGTAAAATGGGGTGACTCGGAACACGTGAGGTTACTTGGAACATATTCGCACAGTGTTTATTTACTATGTGCGTAAACTGGGAATGAATACAAATTTAATTTCATGTCGACATTCATTATTTGGTATATATCCCATAAATTTATTTTCTAAATGTTGACATATTTGAGGAAAGTATTATTATTTTTATGTCCTAAGTCACCCACGTGTCCCAAGTCACCCCGTATTACGGTATATTTTCCATTCAGCGCAGTGCACAACCCTTCTCGAGCAAGAACGATCCTCACGTACGTAAAACGAAGCTTGAGGGAAGGAAAAAAGTTGTTTAATAATTTTGAATTTTTCAGTATTTTTTTTAAGAAGTTACAATACTAATAAGTGGTTTACGGCCGATGTTAGTAAATCCTTATTTTAGTTCATAATTACCAGAAAAAAACGTGTACAACAAAAATTAATGTAATCTTAAAATCGTATTCACATGAAATGTGCATATTACATGAATGTGTACGAGTCTATACATGCACATGGTGGAATTATTTACAAACATCTATTTGTATAAATGTATTGTTTTTACTGTGTTTATTTTAACAATGTAAAAAAAAAAAAACACAACAGGTTCTTAGGAGGGCGGTCGCCCCCTAACCCCCCCCTCTCTCAAATCCATCACTGACTGTACCCAGGTGCAAGAACGCCTAATTTCAGGTTTGACACAGAAGTTTCAGGGGGTGCCGACCGCGCGAACAAAGCTAATATCTCATGCGAGAATTGCTCATGCAAAGTTGATATAGAACGAAACTAGGAGATAATAGCATGTTCTAATTATTTTTGGTGCGAAGTAACATAGCTTGTACGGACGGACAGATTCTATTCATTATTTTGCTTTGGTAGTAAAACCAACTGTTCAACTAATCTCTTGGTTGGGAGTAATTCATAGTTGATCTGTACGACAAGACATCGGAGTGTTCAAAATATGTTTATTTATTAATTTTTAATTCATAATATATGCCGGGGAAATGGATTTTATAGGGGCTACGAAAATAATGAACAAACTGTTACTTTCATTATGTTGGGTGTTTGATTGAGAACTAAATGCAAGTATTTTTGTTAAAGTAATGGCTGTTATATGTCGACAGAGGCCATCAACCAGTCTCCTGAAAAGTAAGAACTTGCTACGATTATGTAAAATGTGGAACTGTTCAAGAGAAAATCGTGTATTGGTGGAGCCTTCCAGAGGGACGCCGGGCGTCCGTGTGTCGCAACCAGTGAGAATGTATGTATATATACGTCCTTCTTGGTGACAACAGGGGACGCCGCACAATTTTTTTTCCAGCTATAAAGCGCGGCCACCCCACTGGAAGCGGACAGAGGGAGAATAACGACATATCGGGTTTATGACAGAGAGGCCGAGGGGATGGATTCAAGAATTCTTTGTTAGTCGTTGCCATGTCCGGACAAGTATAGCGTCGGTTGGAGCCTTGGCTAAGGTTAATTAAACTGCAGGTTACGAAACTAATGTTATTAGTTAAAATTCGGCTTTGCACTCGAAGTTCTCACTACAAGTGCCAGCATAAATTTGATCACCTTACCAACATCCGCGTTGACTAGTGGAAGAAATCATTCCGAGTTTATATTATCCATAAGAAGTTCTATTATCCTCCTAACCTAAAGTTAAAATAGTTTTACTCTAGTACGAATATTACTATTATTCCGTACAAATATGTCATGCATGTGGCACCACTTCGCGAGTGTCAGACACACTTTATTTGCAGTGCCGCTTATGAATCCTTCCATTGTGATTGAAATGTTAACGTTGTCACAGGGCATTTCTGTCTCAAGTTACTAAGCGAAGTTGTTACAAACTCAAAATTTATTTCACCTATTTAACGATGTCTTTACAAACGGAAAATACCGGCATTCTGTTACGTCTATAAGGCTGTAACGTTAGCACACAACAAACTTCTAATTTCATCTAAGTTCAGTATTTAAGGGCCTCTCCTACCACGCACTTAAAATGCGTTGCAGCGTGTTCGTAAATACGATTTTTTTAAAAGAAACTATTCCACATATTATCAATGTGTCTATGTACGAAAAGAAACTACACTCCAAATGATGACTGAAAAGTCGTTTCAAAGCATCAAGACGGTTATAAAAATCATTTCGGAGCCTCTCAAGATGGCTAAAACAGCTTTTCCAACATGTTATATATGAAAAGCTACTCACGGGATTCGTGCGAAACCACTCTAGGTGCATGCAACGGACTTTGCTTAAAAATAAAAAGATGCGGGTCACCACTGAAAGTGTCAGTCAGGCGAGTGATCTACGATACCACTGCACGCCGTACCAATGTCTTGCGGTAGAGGTGATACCGCGCCACAGGAGCCGGTCAACATCGCCCTTGGCGCCGTGCCTGTCACACAAACACACGGCCATCTAAGTAGCCTGCGCACACGGCCAGTAGGCGGGCGCCTTGAGAGTGCGTAGTAGATAAATAAACGCTGAAAACATAAATTGATTTCTACGCTTTTTTTCGAAGCCAATATGGATAAAATACTCAATGACAATCCCAGATAATGGTATTTGCCAACTTTATGAGTAAATATTTATCCAGAATTACTAATTCGTTACGCGTGATCTCTTGCGCCGCAGTTAAATGCACGAGGTCTCGGCGTCAGAGATTGTGCCTCAGAAGTGCGTAACAATGGAAACAATTTTGTTTAAAACGTTGGTGAGAACTATTATCTAGGAATGCTATTGTTTAATTTTCGCAAGTTGGCTTCAAGAAACCTACAGTTATTGATTAATGCTTTTAGCGTTGAATTATGTTCCACGCCCTCTTAAGGCGGCCGTCTGTACAGGCAGTCGAGCGGTGTGCAAATTTGTGGCCAATAAGAGGTTTATTCGAATATTGCTCAAGGTACGTGAGTGATGTCTGCTTAGGAACAGCGTGTGTATGCGCATTTCAGGTTCTCCGCTAACTTTTCAAGCCTATCTTCTTGCGCCACTGAATGTCGCATAGAGACGAGTTATCGGCGAGAAAATTATTGCACGCCAGTTCGTTGATTTGTGCCTAGAGGCTAGGTTGAGGCGAGCTGTGCATGCTGTGTCGTCCTTAAAGCTTCCGCTCTGTGAGAAACTAATACCGCTGAAGTAAGTCGTGATCTGATCCCCGGCCCTTGGACAGCGAATGACACACGACATCCAGGTTAACGTACTTGTAAAAGCAGACTTTGGCTAAACACAACACTTTCGTTAAAAATTAATTATATTAGTTCGTGACTAATAATGGCGTTAAGGTTGAGTGTATGAGAAGGCATTTTAGCCTTAACGTCACCAAACAAAAAGTATTAATAAATAAGCAAATAAAAAACATTTAATCAATGGATACGTTAACGTCATTAAAAAAACTTGTACGAATTTTACTGAGTTCATATGCTCACAGTTTCAAGCGAATCACCTATATAACTCAATTATACAGAAATGTACGCGGCATTATTCAGCAAATGGTTACCCACAAGGGTTTAGTTCTCAGTAATTACGTAAATATAACGCACTACTGCACCAAAATAATTCTGACATGAAAAGTTTTTGAATGCTATCTGAAACTAGTTTCATCGCCTCCTGGCTTAGGCAGTTTGTAGATAAATACTTTATATTATATTTCATGACCCGTGGACTTAACTTGTATTTTGTAACTGTTTTGCAGGAGGCGGGGGCGCACAGGTGGATTAATATTCTTAAATAAATGGAGCGGAAAACTCAGAACCAGCATGTGAAATAGTACCCCATATGTACTAATTTAATAGAAATGTGTAAACATATGACACATTAAAATTCTAACTTAGCCGACATTTTCAGTAAGACATTTACGGAACATATTATATTTGTGATGCTTTAATTATAATTTACTAAATTACTTATACTTCCTTGTACTGCAATCAACGAACTCTCCATATGTCTTGTACTGTACACATAAAAATAAATGTCTGTCTGTAACGTATGCGTTCCGAATACGATGAAACCTTGGTGATTGTTGTGCGTATGTTCATAAAGGTATCTAACAAAAAAGTATATATAAGGGGAGGGGGCGAAAGGGGCATAGAGTCAGACAAGGGTACTCAAAAAGTTACTAAGAATAACATTTTATTTCTCAAAATGGTTTTTAAACGGTCGTTTATGACTATTAACTTCGTTTTGTACTATTAGGATTGTTTCAAAAAAATGTTTTTAAAAAATTTAAAAACCAAATTACCGTAAATCGTAAATTTTAGTTTTTAGTATTATTGTCGGTATTAGCATAACTATTTATATGACACTTTAATTGGCTAAGAGTAGTTATAAAAATTATTTTTTAACATTTTATTTTCTTAAAAAAAAAAAAAAGACGTTTTTGAAAAGTTATTTGACGCATAAAACATTCTTTTACGAATTATTTAAGATAATTTGAACTTAAGCACGACTCAAAGAGGCAACCCCGCATATGAAGTCGCTCATAAAACATGTTGGTACATGTGAGCCAGTATGATCTTGAACAATTGTTTGAAACATGCGCTAATGATTTGTTGGATATTTGTTTTCTTCGTATACATTTATTATGTGGAAAAATTTTAGTAAAACACCAATTTTTTTGTAATAATAAACGCGAAGTACACTTCGTCTACAAAAGAAAGCATATAAGCTAATAAGTTCTGAGACTTATTGACTTATAGCTGTGACAAGTCCCGTAACCCAGTTATAATATTTTAGTAACCAGCTTCAAGATGCTTGCAGGATTTCGTGGCTACTCTCTCGTCAGTAAACTCAAATGTAACACGCGTATATATAACATACCGACAAACTTCTATAGGTTATTTCTGAAGTTGAAAATGATCGAGTTAGGGAACACGTGGAACATATCATACAGCAAGAGAGGTAGACGATTCCTAAATTTGAGAAAGAAATCATATGGTACTATATTTCGGGAACGGTTTGTGGTGAAGAGACTAATCGTTACTAATTATACTAATGTAATAAATAATAGAGTTTGCATATGTACCTATGTAAAAGCTGTGTCACTACTTTTGTTTCTGCTAAAATGAATGTATTTCATAAAATGAATTCCATATATTTTAGTATAACTTATGTGACATCGGAAAAATTAGCAACAGAAATGCATTTTGTAAATATTGTATAGTATAACTACAACCCTTTTCGAGTATAAATGGTATGTTTGATTTCACGGAGAAGTGTTACTGCCAGCCACTTAACCAGCAATGGTGGTCTTCACAGCTGTGTCAATATTGTCTTAATTAGTAAGTTGCACAAATAACATTTCAGTGTGATTTCAGCATTACTAGGAATAAACAAAAAATCAGAAAATAAATTGAAGTGTGAAAGTGTTAAAAAACGGCGGCCGCCAACCTCATTGCAACAATTAATTCACTTAGAGTATGTTTTTACATTTGATACAGTAAATATTTAAATTATTAACTTTCATTTAATATAATCAATAAAAGAATGTATCGGCGTACGAAAACTGGTATACCTTTTTGAAAACAACCAGGACCCAGATAAACCCCACAAGGAAAACAATTATGGCGGATTAAGGCCAGGTAATTACGTTGGCTACCAAACAGACCAGCTTGCTCTTAGCCAAAATGCTGGAAAATCCATGGTTGGAAAGCAATCACTTATTACAACTTTTGCGGAAAATACAGCAAATTATGGGTTGCCTACCTGGCGCGTGGTTGCGCTGCTCTGCTAACCAAATAACTTTTATCCGAAAATGGTGGGAGTTAAAAAATGTTTGTAAAATATATTTATGCTGCTAATTTTGTCGGAATTTCATAATCTCTAGTCAAGCAAAGGCATTATCCCGTAACGTATGTTTTCGTGTGCCCCCTTCCAACGCTTTAGGGCCGGTGGAAGGCTGAGGCGCAAGAATACGATATTGACATTATTTATCATTAATGTTTGAATAAATCTGTAACAATTTCTTTGCATCTGTACCGCAAACGGTTTACGAAATATTACTGTAAATTACACATTGTTTTCTAATTTTTGAAGATTCTGTCGCGCTTATGCCTTTTGACTAGTACCACGGATTGCCTATCGCAATCTTCCTTATCGTGCTAAACCATTTCATTGGCCAGTGGGTTTTTTCGACGCATTGCCGTTTCCCGCGCACAGTCACATTCCGTCGCCTCTTCGTTGTAGCGTCTCATTTCATGTCACCTTTTCGGCCAGGCCGGATCAAGCGTTCAGTCAGAAATCTGCATGTGGGGCCTTCCCTCGGGTACCTTCCTACCAAACTCGATATTTATTGTGGGTGAATTTCACTCTAATTTTGAATCACTATTTACCACTTCAGTGATTCAGGATGGAAAGTATTTGTGAAATATCACTGATGTGAATGTTCAGGCCAGGGGCTGATTTGAACCTCAGGAGTTGGTTTCAGAATAATGTTTCTTCGAGAAAAAGATTTGCTCAGAAAGTTGGCACAAAACTGAGGATTGCTGTTTTTTTTTTTTTTATTGGCTTTGAGAAACCTACAATTCTGAACCGATGGTTTTAGTGCTGAATTACATACCACGTACAGTACATGGACGCTGCAGCATAGTATTAACAACTGCATCCGAGCTAAAGACCGTAACGATTGTGTCTATACGGACAAAACCCCCAATATGCGAGATACACGGAGCTGGCTCGCAGACTTTTACCTCAACAAGGCACGATCACGATCTCGAAACCAATGAAAACAATTTTAGCCAGCTAGCTGCGTTTAAAAACAATCGCTGACCAAGTGCAAAACTCTTCACTGCAAACTTAATTAATTTTCAATGCGCGTTTAATTTTAGTACTCTCGAAACCTTTGCTAGTTCCTACTTTCTGCCCGTTCCAGTGCATCGGACCAGTTTGACAAACTCACGACCGACAACCAAAACGCTGCGAAAATAATCAGAACAACTTGCGGTTCCTTTGACGTTTGTTATTCAATATAAGGCCACGGTTTGAACAATAATAAACTATAAATAATACACTGTTAAAGTAACATTATTGCACGGAAGCAGAGGTACGGATACTCATGTTGAATTATTGTTACAAGTTGGGATCGGTACGCTGAGGAATGGAGATATTTGATAAAAGAAAAGAAATTAAGCTAACTTAATTTAATTACTGCTAGCAACATTATATCCCGCGTGACTTAGTACCTGTCAAACCAATATAAATGCCACCACTGATTTTTTTATCGTCTCAGTGAGGCCCAAAATTGCAATACGATAATGCAGGGTTCTTACCCTGAAAACTATGATCACTGTGTGAAAACGACATAGGTATTTAAAAATGAATGAGTGTGGCCGAATGTAATTTAACATGCAAATATCTATCCTTTCGTGCATTGGAAGCAATAAGGACAACACCGACGCGGACTCCTAGTGCCTTTGTCACTCCTACTCGAAGGCGCTAAATTGGAGCGCAATGTTACCTGTGTACCACATTTAATTATGGAAATTCAGTAACAAAGTACAGTTTAAAACCCTCGATCGGTTTCGTACCAATCTGAGCAGTATATCTGGTGATATAAATGTGTGAAAAGACCGTTTTTATCAGTGTTGGAGGGCTTGGAAATACCATTCTCAATGTTCGTAGTAAAGTACTTGGAAAATTTCCTCCACTGTCCCCGCACCTCTCCTACGGTTGTAGTTCGGTACTCTGTGAACACGTAAAACAGTTTTGAACATAAACGAATGTTTCTAACCTACTACCATGCAGTGCAAAAGCCATATACGCGGGTCATCCAGATTTCGGTTTTCCAGGGTTTTCCGAAATCACCGAATGCTGAGATCGTTCCTCAAACAGGCCCTGGCCGACTCCTACCCTCTTCCCCCGTGCACCTATACAAAGGCCTAAAGCGGTTTTCGCAATACAGCGGTGCGATACGCCCGACCCCTGCCGCCAGCGACAAGTTCCTGCAATGTCTTTATAATAGAGCGACGAAATATCGCCGGTAGCAAGCGACGCGAACTCGTGCTGCCATCTTTTACTAAGACAAATAACTTAGTAACTATAAACAGTTTTTGAAGAAACGTGAACGGAACATAAAATAAATTATAATCTGTTTATGCTCACATCGTTTTAAATAAATATCAAACAGAAAGTAAAAGTAACATTTCCTACTGAAAAATAAAGTAAGAAAAATATATTAGTTCCTTTTCAGCGAACTTACACATAATTTTCACAAATACTGTAATTTTTAACAGAATGTTATTAATATAAAATGGTTGTTTATTTTTTTCTAACTTGAAAAATACGTAAAATACGTGCACAAGTTTTAAAATGTAACAACTTTTCTTCTTCTTTGTATCGTTCGCCAGCGATGAGCGACAGATCCAATGTCAGCCACTAGTACAATGTTCCCGACGCTCGACGCTGGCGTCAAGGCTCTGATTGGTTGACGCTCGACGCTAAGCGTCACATCACTCTATTGTGAAAACCGCTTAATGCTGTTCGAGGGCGCGTAAATCGACCAAATAAATAAAAATAATGCTGGAGGTTTTATAAAAAAAATTGAATTTATTTATTCCTGCCTCATTCATCGCGTACAACAAGGGCTGATAGTTACAAAAATATATACTCTTTGAAAGTAATGTCTAAATATTACTCAGGGTATGCTTTAAACAAAATTTCTAATCCTCTGATGTAAAGACTAGCAGGGATATAGGTTAGTTGCAGTTCCTCAACAATCAATCAATTTGTATATAATCAGAATCATACAACCATTTTATTAGTAAACTTCGTAGATAAACAGAAACTTGTGTATATTTAAATTTCAATTACTTCCAAATTGTGTGTGACAAGTTTATAGTTCTTGACTTGAACACAGTAAAAATGGAATGCCATTGGTTGAAAGCTAACAATAATCAGCATTCTACAGTACAGTGGCATGCTTGATGTAGCATAGGCCAATAGGATGATGGTGAGTGAGAATGCCGAGACGAGTGGTACTGACCTCCTTACATTGGTGCGTACAGATTAATCATTTCTGTCTTGTTTTGGTCTCCAGAAATACGCGCAATCCTCAAGAAGTGATAATAAACAACTCCTGGTGTTTTTAACCCTGTCATTACCAGTTTTTCTGACTTTAATTTGGCACATTCAGCAGGTATAGTTCTCAGAGATTCACTCGTCTTAGTTTCCAAAATTTCCAGTGCTACCAACATAGTTTCACCTTCACTAGTAGTTAGTAAAGGCAGAGCAAAAAAATTAAGATTTTTCAAGGAAGCTACATTATTTTCCTGAGAGTTTACATGTCCTCAAACAACTATACGTCTTTGATAGTGGTACATGGGGAGGATGGGAGCGCCGCGATTGGTGCAGTGGATAGGTGGATAGAGCACTCGCCTCCCACCAAGGCGCTCCGGGTTCGATTCCCGACGGGGTAGGTCTCCGGATTTCCGCAAATGGAAATCATGCAGGACGATTCTGCTGGTCCACGGGTTCTCTCGGAGATCTCCCGTTTCCCCTGCCCCTTCATTCCGGCACTGCTCCATAATCACATCGTTTCACCGCTCGCCAGCGCTTAAGACATAATGTTAAGTGCTGACCAAAACCTCGTAACTTCTTCACGGGGGCGGGGAAAGGGGTCGGAAGAGAATCGAGCAGGGCATGCATTAAGTAATCATCATAGCATTCACTTTGAAAACAGAAATCAAGATAGCCGGATCCGAAAATCAAACCAGAGGAACGCGAGACAAGCTTTACAAGACAGTCGTAGACTGTTAAAAAATTATCGCACGGCTAAATCGGCACATTAGCAGCGCAGGCTAGTTCCTGATTCGCTTATTGCGAGTCGTTAATAAATTTGAGTTCTCTTCTAAGTCGGGTGTGACAAGCTCGCAAGTATTCTTTAATGACTGTTCGCGAGATGGAGTCTTTTCTCATACATGCGTTTTTGTGCTCGCTCGCGCACTTCTCGACCTGACAACAACTATGAAACTAAGGGTAGTAACAAATATATGCGTTTTCATCACATTTTAGTAGAGGAACTGTTCAGTGCCTTCCCTCCCCCCAGCTCGCACAGCTACATTCATCTACACAACATGTAGAAAGTACAAGCTACGACGAGTTTCAAATGGTCATTAAATATAAACAAACTATGAAATACGCGATGCAAGATAATAATGAAGAAAGCCTCGCAAGGCATGACTGACTGCTGTAACAGACTCGGACTAAGGGGTAGAAGTTTCAAGAGTGAATGGGAGATTGTTCCCGTGGGAACCGTCTTCGCTGGCTTCCTGTCAACCCTCTCCCTCTAGGGCTGGGGCCATTCGACAGCACACCCCTGTAGAGCTATACAGATCATACAGGACCTGCCACTATGATAAACCGACGTCATAGCCAAGGATGAACTGTCGGCACTGAAGGTAGGCTAGCCACTATGCTGTCGCAATCAGGAGGATCGACGAGATCCCAGCGCGGAAGCAAAGTGGCTGCAGGGAAGACAGGGGGAATGGGTTAGGACTCCCACCCGCCCGGCGGGGAGGGAAGAGGGAGTTGCGAGCCACCCTGTGGCCGATAACCTCGCCTCCCGGTCGCCTAGCAACAGAGGGGGAGGGGAAAGGCCCACCCACCACCACCCACTCCTCCCTCTCGCGTTTTTTCCCCCTCGGAGCTCGGCGGGAGGGAGGGTGTGTGGGCCCCGCGACCAGTCGTCCCCGAGACCCCGGCCTGCAGGTGACATGGCGCGCCGTCCGTCGGCTGATGGTGCAGCAGCGCACCTCCCAGGTAACGGTCCATAGAGAGCTGCGCGCGCCGCCCCCTGCTCCCCCTAACCATTTCCTCACGCTCCTAGGCGTCGTCTTCCCCGGCACCGCAGCGCTGCCCACCGCCAGTCGTTTGTTTTCCCCACAGCGCCGGTACGTAAACAATGCACGCCTCTTCTCGCGCGAATACTGCCTCCGTTCTAGCTTCGACTAACCTCCGGGACTCGAACTGGTGACCTCTCGTGCCGCAGACCATCTTTGATACGATTGTCATCTGCATTGCGTGTGTGTGTTGTTTTACATGTAGTCTAGCTAAATCGGCCGTTCTGAAGGCGTCAAAAATTTTCTCAGCAGCCGTCCGTTCATATTTGGAGGTCTGTGAGTAATACTGCTGCCAATTTCCAATTGAGTCTTGACTAACGACATACCAGTATGTTAGGTGTTCCTTTTTTCCCATTGTGCGACATCGGCTCTTGTCTAGTGAATGAAAACGCTGTGGCAAAAAAAAAAAACTCCCGCGTTATTGTTGCCTGCGGGACGGGAAGAGTGGGTGAGAGAAAGGTGCGCATGCTCTCTTCCCTTCTTCCACCTCTCTTTTATTGTCGACTTAGGATGTCACCATTGTTGTGCGCAAAGGCCCCCACGTACACATGTATGTGAGCATTGATGGAAATAAGATTATTACCCAACATGCCAAGATAGTGATATTAAGTCGATAACATTTGTCCTCCTTTAAATGCAACGCTCATAAGAAATTAAGCACATTAAAAACTATTCACGTTGCTATTTATATATTATGAAATTTTATAAATGGAGGGGGAAGTTAAAGTTGCCTATACTGGATAACAGCGGTCTGATAAAGTAAATTTTCATTGAACTCGGTTCAGTGAAAAGAGAGTTTGTATAAATAAATATTTTTAGAAGGCAGATTAACAATTACATTGTGTCGTCCTCGTACAGTTCAATTGAAGTAGGCTACGGTGTAAAGACATATATTCAAGTCAAGCCGTATTCCAAGCAGGCCTACCTATCGGTGTGTGATGACAAGTCACATTATCAGTGATGGCGACAAATGAAATCATTTTTCTCCCCCCCCCCAACCCCTTTTTATACACCATCTACATACCGCGGAGGCCTAACGATTCATTTTTGACGTTTTATTTGTACCTTCCGGCGGGAGGGGGGGGGTGTTGGCTCCGCTAACACTGAAACATCGTTATGAATTTCATAATTTAATACTTCAAAAGAGCTAGCAAGTTACTGGGCAAATATCAGTAGGTAAAGTTAGTTCTCGGGACTTGTTACAGGTATAACTTTTATTACTGTAATTTTTCGTTACGGTTCTAAGTAAAATTATTTTAATAACGTTGCTCAGTAGGTCTTCATTTTGACTGCCAATCGTCTTGACGCAATGTACGTCTCTAATAAAAGAGTTGCAATACTGTACATATAACTGAATTAAATATTTTTGTTCGGCGTGATAGTTAATCAGCTTCTGCGAGTGTGGTGCCTGGAGCCGGTGACGTCATAATCCGCGGTAACTTACTCGAGGAGTACCGAAAGATTGAAGGATTTTAGGATACGCTTCTCTCTCCCACCCCTCCTGTTCCACAGACCAGTCACTATCATTTTTTAAAATACATATGTGTAATTATTGTAGTTTTTGTAATATTTAAATTTAGATATTATCTACATTCATATTATCAGTAGGTGGTATTTAATGTTGCAGTTTGTTGTTAAAATTAATGACGTAGCACAATGCAGTTAATTATAAAACCCTACTAGTTATATATTTAAAACTTGAAACACCAGACGTTTCTTAAATAAGTATTACATACAAATTTGTAAGAGCTATGCCGTTATTTTACATAACATCGTAAAATAGGAAATTAATATGGCAAACTGATAAGAAACAAAAGCTTAAAAAGTGCCACAAAAACATTAGCACTTTTTAAAAAATCAGACATTGAAAAATTAATCACTGCCAGTTACTGTATATTATTTGACATTAACAAGGGTTGCCTCATTTTTTGTACGGTTGGCAGTTAATTACATAATGTGGTTTCACAAACCACATATTTTCTAATTTAGATATAACAATCTTGAATTATTAGCAAATTAAGTGATTTATTTGAATCCTGTAAATTTTACATTTGTTTTATTGCAACTACATTATGTTTCTACTAACTACACAGTTAAATTTATTACAAACCTGGAGAAAGTGGTACATTATTGTATTTTGATATTTTTGTTCTAATTCTGAATGCTGCTTTGCACTACAGTTCAAACAATAAGTTATCAGCATAAGTCTACTTTCCTCAAATTAGGTGCAAATTAACCCTAAAAGTTAAAATTGTTTATGTACCTACATCTAGAAATATTAAATAAATTTAACTTATATTATTTTTGTGCTCTTCTAACATGGCGGACCTATATCAATAAAAACACTGATAATAAAGTTTATAAATACTGCAGTGGGTATGATATCTGCCAGTGGTATTTAGACATGTACCTTTGTACTAGAAATTATGTGTTCATTTCGTAAAATTATAAAAATTGGGCAATATATATTACGAAACAAAACGTGACCCAACAACTTTAAATCATGATATTTTACTAGTATGGCACTAAATGTGTACAGCGTCTGAAGAATCTTAGGAAAATAGTCCTCAAATACTTCACATCATCAAAAAAGTTCAAAGGACAACATATTTTAAAAACTGAATACCGTACGAACAAAATATGTAAAACTTAAGTCGTTGTATTTTGGACTATATGTTCATATGGAGCAGTGGCATATTGTGGTAGTGTTCCAAGGCATGCGGTGCTAAGCAGTGACTATACACAACTCTGAGTTGTCTGTGGACCCATTAGACTGGTAGAAGTACGTATAGTTTCGAGCTTGTAGCGTACAAGAGGCAAGGAACATATTGTCCAGTAATACATCTCAGTCTACACAACACATGTTTATTGGATACATCAGATAGGCACATTGAGTCCATGTGATCAAAGTGTATGATCAGAGCTTGTATTGCATGCCTTGGAACACAACCCCGATACGCCGCTGATATGGAGTTATATGAAATTATGTTTAATGGTTCTTTTAGATATCTCATGTGATAAATTTCTGTTTCAAATTACACCACTATTTAACTGTTAACACAGTGGGAAAAAAATACTTACAAGTAGTGTCACTTTACTTCAAACTGTTTGTGTACCAATTTTGATAAAATTCTGAAAAATGGTAGTATTCAAATATCTCGTGCGATCTAAAAATGTTTCAACTGTCACCATTTAGATAATATGTAAACAACATTAATAAATCACATAAAAGTCAAATTAATTAACTAAGAACCATATGTGAAAAATGTTTCCTTAGATATCTCCTGTAATCATAACATGGTCAAATGGGCAACATTTAGAAAATACGAACACAGCATTAACAAAGACCTAAAAGCCAAGTCACTTCGTTAAGTACTATTTGTTCAGAGTCTGAAGTAATTCTGAAAAATGTTCCTTAGATAACTTGTACAATCAAAATATGTTCAAACAGCCGCAATGTTTTTCAAATTCTAATACAAAATGAACAAAAAAACATAGTCAACTTAATAGATAATAAATGTGTACCAATTTTGATGAAATTCGGAAAAATATTTTCTTAGGCAAGTCATATTGTGCTAAATGTGCGTGTGTGTGTATGTATATATATATATATATAACGGTGGCTATATATATATATATATATATATATATATATATATATATATATATATATATATATATATATATATAGCCACCGTTTTTAAAATATACACAAAGATGTACGAAATACACAGAAGTTAAGCCAGCTTACTAAGTCAAGTCACATGTGTACCCAGTTTGATAAAATATAGGAAAATTTTTTTTTGAGATATTATATTATGGTAAAAATAAAAAATGCCACCATTTTAAAAATATGACCATAAATTTAACGATATACACAAAAGTCAAGTCAGTTAACTAAGTATAATATGTGTACCCAGTTTGAAGATATTCATAAAATTGTGTCCTGAAATACGTCATACTATGTGAAAAATAGAAAAATTGCCACCATTATGAAAACGAAACACAGGACTAAGAAATATAAAAAAAAATATTCTGCTTAGTAAGTATTAAGTGTGAACTAAATTAAGACAGCTATTTCCAGAGATATATCATATGCTAAAAATAGAAAATGGTCACCATTGAGAAAAAAAAAAAAGTTACATAGGATGAATGCAATACACAAAAGTCAAGTGAACTTATTAAGTAGTGATATATTTGTATCAAGTGTAATGAACTTCAGAAAATATTTCCCCAAATATATCACACTAGCCTATGCCAAAAATATAAAAATGGCCACCATAATGATAAACGAAAAACACAAAAGTCAAGTCCGCTTGCTAAGTTGTATATGTGTACCAAGTTTTATGAAATTCTGGAAAATTTTCCCTCAGTTATGTCATATTGTGCTAAAAATATAACAATGGCAGCAATCTTCAAAATATGAACAAAATACAGTCAAAATACACAAAAATGAAGTCAGCTCAGTGTGTGGTATATGTAATCACAGTTTGATAAAATTCAATTAAATATTTCCTCAGATATGTCCTACTATGCTAAAAATTAAAAAATGACATACAACTCAGAAATATGAAGACAAGATGAATTAATAATACAAAAGTCAAGTCAGCTTTGTATGTAGTATATGTGTACTGAGTTTTATGAAATTTGATAACATATTTCCTCAAATATGACAAATGATGACAAATTTTAAAATGGCCACCATTTTGAATCTATGAATACTGAATGGACAAAAAAAAAAGGTGCATTCATCTTACTAGTTTTTTTATGTACACCCAGTTTGATGAAGTTCTGAAACCAGGTTCCGTAGATATCTAGCGTTAACCAATTTGAAAATATGAAAAGGGCATAAACGAAATATATAAAAGTCAAGTCAGGTTACTAAGTACTATACGTGTATAAAGTTTGATGAAATTTGGTCCAATGGCTCTAAATTTTTTAGGGAACACGCGCGCACACACGCACGCCACACCTTTTTCCTTGGGAAAATAGGCTAAAAACCATCAAGAAAGCTAGAGACTGTCATTTGAAGGTGAATCACGCTACAAGTGACTCTAAACAGTTATTAATTACTATTTCTTGCCCCTTGTAAGTGAAGTGAAGAGATTTTGTTCAGCACTTAACATCTATGTCTCTAATGCTGGTGAAGGGTTATGTGATGTGAGAATGGTACACTGCTGGAATGAAGAGGTGGGGGCAGGGGAAGGGGGGGGGGTGAATGGGTGATGCCAGAGAAAACCCACTGACCAGAATCGTCCGACACAATTCCCACATGCAAAAATCTGGGAAACGACCCTGCCGGGAATCAAACCCAGGTCGTTTTAGTGAGAGGCGAATGCTCTAACAACTGCACCAACAGCGGTCCCGCTCCTTGTAAGTTCAGCGAGATTTTACTGTCCTTGAAATGTAGTAGTTATATTTATCCTTTGCCAGCACTAATTATTAATCAAATATCTTTAATTAAACAGCTATAAAGGCATATAATTACTTGCCTACACTTAGTTGAAAAATATGAACTGAAAATAGAAATTACGCAGGGCTTTCAATCACCTGTGTATAATGAGTGTATACATTGGCATACCAAACACTGCGGGGTAGAGAGGACAGATACGAGTTTCTTGTAACATAAAAATTGCATTAGACAGTAAATTAAGTATATAGTTTGAAACTAATAATGTCAGATTTTTTGTAATTTTTTTTCTTGTTATTTCATTTGTAAATATTAGTTGTAAAAATATAAACAAATTAGGTCATCAAATTCGAAGAAAAACATTCTACAGAAACTTATTCCAGCTGTACGGTGGGGCATCACAAACTGTGTTGGAAAAGCTGTTTTTTTTTACTTGTTTAGGTTACTTAGGAACAGATTAGAAATATATAATTACTGTATAGTTATTTGATAAAATACATTACCATTCAAAACCTGATGAATATAATGCAAGCAATTTCAAAGTCGTCTGGGACAAAATCACAAGGCGTTTGTGTAGCGGTAAATATACTAAAATAATAGGCCTACATTTTTGTCAATTTAAGGACAATAATGTTACAATTCATAAATGCAAATGCATCTAAAAGGAGGGGGAAAGGCCCTTTGGGTTTTGTGCTGGGTGACGGTATGGAGGCCAGCTTCTTCTCCCCTCCCCTTCCTCTAGTCAATAAAAAAAGGGATGAAATTGCTAAGGAAAATCTAAAAATGTTTAGAAAAAGTTGCAATGAACTGTTGTGGTGTAGATTTTATTGAATAGGAATCACAGAAAGAAGTTGACTTTGCAAAACAAGTCTAACTTAAGTCTACACAGACTCAAGTATGATTTTATTATTAATTTTACTTCCTAGTTTCTAAATAACTTAAGATTTTAGAATAAAAGTAATGAAACTGTGTGGGTTTTTTATTATTTTTTTACAAACTCAATGCAACTCAACATAAGACGTTAAGTGCAAATTAGATAGTTAAATAAAATACTGTTGGGGGTAATTGCTTTAAGGGAATTTGTCCATTGTACTAATCTTGAATGTCAATTAAATTTATTTACACTAGACAATAAGAGTAAACTGTAGCTGGTTCAACTTTATTTTCATTAGTCAGTATTGATAACCATGCTGTAACTCGGTCCAGTGATGGCCAAGCAAATATTACTTTTCAGTTTGTCAAATGCAATTGATTACAAAATCACCACTATCTTCTGCAATCGTTAAAAGAAGTGATTCCAAATATTAACTTTTCCTGCTTAATTT
Organism: Medauroidea extradentata; assembly: GCA_003012365.1. Taxonomy (NCBI): domain Eukaryota; kingdom Metazoa; phylum Arthropoda; class Insecta; order Phasmatodea; family Phasmatidae; genus Medauroidea; species Medauroidea extradentata. The sequence goes on from PNEQ01095996.1 coordinate 23,083, forward strand.
AAAGTTTCACATGTATTATTTCGCAAATGATGTAGGCCTATATTAATTTTGAAAATGAATGTGTCAAATTTAAATATAAATTGCATACAAAATAAAGTTTTCTAGATATCACATACCATTTATCTGTTATTTTAATCATGTATCAAGTAGATTCTTATTACAGTTAGCTAAAAATTGCAAACTTTTCTATCAGTTTACAATGTAAGAGTGTAATGTATAGGATTTTGATAGTAAATAGGCCTAGTTGTGCAATTACTGGTTTCAAAACGAAAAAACATGATTTAAAATATATAACGTATAATGTGTAATAAGTCCCAAAACTGCGTTAAAGTAAGGGAGGTTGCAGGGTATTATTAAGCTTAAAAAGCACGTGCCAGCTAAGCAGAGATCTTAATATTTATGAATACAAACTTTAAATGGATACAACACCAGCATTATATTTGCTAGTTACTGTGTCTATTTTTATAAGGGTAAAGGTGATGTGTGTTTAAGTGCGTGTGTGCACGCATGATAAAGAGGTAGAGAGTATCAAAAAAGAGATGTTAGTGAGCAATGATGAATGACTGTGATGTCTGATCTGCAGACTGGTGACTGATGCAAGGGGCTGACCTGACTACATCAAGTGAGGGGCGGCGACACAGCCAAGCTGTGCTGACGCCTGGGGATGGAGGCTCCGCTGGCCATGGATTGCTACGAGGACATGTTCAAGGAGATCACGAGGAAGCTGTACGGGGAGGACGATAACATGGCTGCAGGTAACAAGTACAAGGCACGAGAATCAGCCATAGAAGAGTCAAAGAACATGTAAAGTAACATCTGCTAACAACATATATTCATGTCTTCTATGCACTTGTCTTATCTGACTTTATGACAAACTAACCTATTAATAATTGTATAACATCTAGTTAGAACATCAACACTTTACATATTTTTAGTAAAGTCAGCTGGGTTTACCTAGGACATTTTTTTTTCAGATGTTGTTATTTTGTTTGTTGCAGTCCTGAATGAAGTATGCCTAATCAAACTATGTATATAAGTCTGACATCATCAATAATAGCTGCTATATGTGAAATAAAACTTCCAGAAAAACTCTCCCGAATTTTTCTGTTGTCCCAAGTAAATCCAGTTGACAGCACTTTCTTCGTAATAAAAGTTATTTCATTAAAACACATTAGCAACTGAAAATGTGACTGAGATAAATACATGCCTGCTTTCTAAAATAAGAATATTTCATTAGTTACTTTCTAAAATTTAATATTTCATCACTGATAACTTAGCATATAAAATATGTTCTCCAACTGAAATGCATTTTAAGATGGCTCTCTAAGATATTATGCTGTGTGTGTGAGGCACACAATTGATGGAGCACTAAGGGTGATATCTACCAGCATATACAATATGCGTAATGCAATTTCACATATAAATGCAAGCCACTCAAAACTGACGTACAGTGCTTTACTATTCATCTTTTCCTTTAGGACATTAAAGGTATGATTCCTGAGGCATGACTCAGACAGCATGACAAAATTCACAAGGCTTGAGCCGCACGGCCTTGCGATTGTTTCATTCGTAAGGCGTAACTAAAAACAGCCATTCCTATGCCATGACTGCAGTTGCAACGTGTATTACAGCCAAAAATGTATGCAAGTAAAAATTTTGCTGGACGAAGATGATGAATAACTTCTACGATTGTAATCATTTGGCGGGAAGAGGCCACTAGGCTTACAAATTACATAATACAGTACAATGCACAAGTACTTACAGAGTAGTACTCGTTGATAGAACACACACAAGAAAGGACTAACACATTTTCTGCGGAAGCGTGGAGGCTCGCGACGTTTCGCCGGCCGGGCCGGCTTCTTCAGGCGGCGAGTGGAGGCACACTGATGTCCATTGTTCAGTGGAGGTTGGTAATCAGTGCAACTAGCGGCCAGAGGACACAGTAGGTGTGGTGGGAAGTTTGAAAGTGGAAAGAGAGGTTATCTGATATTGAGGCCAGGTGGCTTTCTGAATTTGGTGATGTATTGGTGAGCCAGTTCCCAGTGTCTCAACTCAGCACTGTTGTTCTGCTGAGGTAGAGTCCTCACTACTCTGGTAGTGTAGCAAGAGTCAAAACTGGATAGATGTGAAGCTGCATGAGCTGCAACTGGCTTTTCATGTGGGTCAACAAACACACCAGCTAAGGCTTTTTTAGTATCAGCTTTGTGGCCATTCATTCTTTGTCTAAGGGTGTTGGTGGTCAGGCCAATATACTCGGCATTGCATTGAGTGCACTGTAGCTGATAGATGATGTTTTCCGTAGCACAGTTATAGCTGCAGTGTATGGGGTATGTTTGGTTAGTGAGTCTGCTATTGAATGATGTTGAGGGATGATGTAAGTCACAAAAGTCACAGCGTGGCCTCTTGCAGGGATGGGAGCCTCTGGGGATGGTGACACTATTAGATGTGGTGTTGAATGACACCACACTGTTGGATACGTTTCATAGAGACATCTATGATTTGGAACTCCACCGAAGGCAGCCTCCTAGATTTTCTAAACAACCTCAATTCACATAGCCCACTGAAATTCACCTGGAACTACTCTAAGTCACATGTAGTATTTCTTGATGTAGAACTGTCTCTACGCAATGGCAAAATTGAAACTTGTGTTCATACCAAACCCACCAACAGCCTTCAATACCTCCACTTTGACAGTTACCACCCATTCCATGCCAAGAAATCCTTTCCATACAGTCTTGCCACCCAAGCCAAACGCATCTGTTCCACCCAGACAGACCTAAACAAGCAATGTGAATTAATAGCACAAGCCTTCACTGATAGGGTTTACCTCAAACCACTAGTCTACAACCAGATACAGCGTGAAACCTTGACCAACACACAGAGGAAACCTGCTAATTCTGATATCCCTCTGGTTGTCCCCTACCATGAGGGTCTGGAAAAACTCAGAACTATCCTCAACTGTGGTCACAAAATTCTTACCTCTTCACCACTCACCCACAACCAAACCACCCAGATTGGTCTTTAAACGACACCCCAACCTCCGCAACAAACTGGTTCGCCCCAAACTGCCAACCAACACCACATCTAATAGTGTCACCACCCCCAGAGGCTCCCATCCCTGCAAGAGGCCACGCTGTAGCTCTTGTGACATACATCATTCCTCAACATCATTCAATAGCAGACTCACTAACCAAACGTACCCCATACACGGCAGCTATAACTGTGCTACGGAAAACCTCATCTATCAGCTACAGTACACTCAATGCAATGCCGAGTATATTGGCCTGACCACCAACACCCTTAGACAAAGGATGAATGGCCACAGAGCTGATACGAAAAAAGCCTTAGCTGGGGTGTTTGTTGACCCACATGAAAAGCCAGTTGTAGCATATGATGCTACATCACATCAATCCAGTTTTGACACTTGCTACACTAGCAGAGTTTAAGGCTCTACCTCAGCAGAACAACAGTGCTGAGTTGAGATGCTGGGAACTGGCTCACCAATACATCACCAAATCCAGATAGCCACCTGGCCTCAATATCAGATAACCTCTCTTCCCACTTTCAAACTTCCCACCACACCTACTGTGTCCTCTGGCCGCTAGTTGCACTGATTACCAACCTCTACTGAACAATAGACATCAGTGTGCCTCCACTCGCCGCCTGAAGAAGCCGGCCCGGCTGGCGAAACCTCGCAAGCCTCCGCGCTTCCGCAGAAAATGTGTTCATCCTTTCTTGTGTGTGTTCTATCAACGAGTACTACTCTGTAAGTACTTGTGCACCGTATTGTATTATTATGTAATTTATACAATTGTAATTGAAGCCTAGCAACAAGAATTGTAACACGCAAACATGTGCAAATCAAGATAAGGATTCCATTCAATTCTTTTTAACATTTAAGGAAAGATGACAGACAATCTCAATTTAATTTCTGTCTCACAGTTTCTTTATGTCAGGGCGTTAATGACAAACTGTGATACTGCCACATTGGATCAGAGTCATTACATATGTCAAGTGTTAGACAAGTTTGGTAATTAGTAATGCAAAGGGATTATCTGCACTAGAGATTATTAAATCAGGCTGTGTTCCGCGATAAGTTGTAGATTTTGATAAGAATATCTATAGGCACACAGTTGGTTCATTGTTGTATATTTTAGGAGTTACAAAGCCACATATATAGCATTTTCTGTGAATTAGCTCAGTCGTAGTTGCAATGAGCCTAGGACAAATGATTGGCGTGATGTGCAATATGTAGTAACATATTTAAAGAAAACAAGCGATCTGAAACTGTGTTATTGTAAAATTCAACATCAGGTAGAACTCGTTTTTGTAATGCTTGCTTCGCAAATGATAGGGATGATCGAAAATCTTGCATTGAAAATATTATCGTGGCAGGAGCAGCAGTGTCTTGGTATTCCAAGTAACAGACTGTTGTTGAACAGTGCAGTCCCTTGTCCAGGCAGAACTTTTTCTTCAGTCATATCTGAAGGTGTAAGAACATGTAACACATGCATAAACAGTTACTGTCACTTAGCAATTTACACTACATCTACTTGCAAATATTTTACATATGTATGTCAGCAAAGATTTACTTTGGCCACTTTTACGTGCCCACGAACAACACAAGGCTTTAATAGATAGCATATTTTGTATTCTATATGGCCAATGATATTCTTATAGGTTATAACCTGTTTCACAATTTTTTTTCTATTTCAAACCACACTATTTCCCACAAGTTCTGATTGTATGCTCTAGGGGCATTCAATTGGGTAAAAATTGTAATTTTATGATTGTATGAAATAATGTTAGTTTTGTAGACAGTACATGGGAGTACACTTTCCTCTTACAAAAAATGAGCTCAGATGATATTCTTGTATAGCATTTCAAATCAAAAATTTGCTTCTTTTTTGCACTAACAAGCCACAAAAACCAGTCGACATAATTAAATAAAAAAAATTCACATTGAAACTACATGACATGAGCTACTGTTTGAAGCACGTAAAAATCCATTAGAAACAAATTTAAAATGTTTAAAACATTGCTGAAATATTGAATTGTTTTACTATTTTTAGCAATTTTTGTAATGGTTTTTATAAATATCAAGCAGTAGCCCTGTGAAATGTAGATTCTATGTAATTTTATCACTTCATTATTTTATGGCTTAAACGAGCGAAAAAAATGCAACATTTGACTTTGAAATGCCATTATGAGAAAACTAGCTACAGCATTTTTTTGAGAGGAAAATGTTGTCCAAAGTAACGTCTACAAAACTAACACTACTGCATACAATCATATAATTATGATTTTTCCCCACTTGAACTCCATTAAATCGAACAAACATGTATGTTGGGCTACTGATTCAGCACGCACAAAATCTTCTACGCTAAAAAATTCCATCATGTTGACTTATGATTATGGAAAGAAAACATTTGTGAGTTCAATGAACCGCATGATAGACACTGTCCTCTGCATACTTAATTCCTCCATTGTTGACTTATGATTAGGGAAAGCAAAATTTGTGAGTTCAATGAACCACATGATAGATACTGTCCTGTGCATGCTTAAGTTCCGTCTAGTCGTTCATTGTCTTCTGTTTCAGTAAGTGGTAGCTAATAGACAAATGGTCGGAGCTTGAGTATACACAGGACAGTAGATTCCAACATGCAGGTCATTGAACTGCGAAATATTCCTTTCCATGTTTATGATTGCAATGGAAACATGCGATGCATGACGCTGTGACTGGACTGGTCCTCCAAGCAGTCTGCTAGAGTCGCACACGACAGCAGCATTTGACTCTATTATTCTGTACTGCGCATGCATAATACCTAGCGACGTGGGACTGTGCAGCTAGTATCGCGTGAGTCATGTCTTAGGAATCATGCCTTAAGAAGTGGTGACCATATTATTTCATCTACGGGAAATATTGTTTCAAGTTGAACACGAGTTTGAAAAAGCTGTATTTAGCCATTTTGAAAATTATGTTTCTAATATGTGCATGAGAATATTAAAATTATGGAGAAATTATATATAAATGTAATGCATGTATAATATTTCCCTAAAAAAAAAGAACAATCTCTCCTTGCTGGGGAGGTTCCATGATGTAATGAAATATTTCAGAAACAGTGTAAGTGAGTGTGGTTACTGCTGGTAAGGCAGCTTAGTATGCTTGTGTACTAGAAGTAGCTGTAAAAGAATGTATTATTACAAAGATCACACATCAATTTCCATTTTCCTGCATGGCTATAAGTGTTTCATGTGAGCACTTTTTATATCCTAGTTACTTTTTTTACTGTCAGGAAATGTATACTTTTCTGACACTTTTAACATAAATAAAGCAACATATGTAACAATCAAAGCACATAGATTACCTATACCATGTACTAAAGTTATGTCTGATGTCACAATATATTATATTTTTAAACTATTATTCTATACAAGATGATCTTTATCGCGAACCACGTAAATATGTTTTCCAACCTGAGTATTCAGGGCACAGGCATATACAACCTACTTCTATGTACGTGGTAATATTAGTGGTTGGTTTACACCATAAATTTGAAGAGTGCAACCACTTAAGGCGTTGTCTCAATCAGCCCATATATACATCACCACTAAACCTAATCATTGTGATTACATAAATATAGAACAAAATATTTCCAATATCAAGTGAAATAAAGAGAGCATCAATTATATACCAAGGAAATATCTCATACTTTCAGCCATCCACTATATTTTATTTGCATCTGGGTTGAAGTTATTGCAAACGTAAGAAATATAGGAACTGTTGCAACACATTTCAATACAAGTATGTACTCCATTAAATTGAAATTTACTTTAAGGTTTATTATTGTTACATTCCTAGCCATAATGAATGTCCATACTCTCGTTTAAGGAATTTGACAATGTTCAGTTCCAAGCTTATTATTTATGTAGTTTGTAACAATTTTAATGAGGTTATTTGCATTTTTATTAAATAATTAAGTTATACTAGTAAAATTTAACAGTACAGTACCTCAGTTCAAAGTACCTTTCTTTGTAAATAGTGTCTGTTCAAACTCTTACTGAGAGTTTTCCATTTGATAACTATTCAGTATAAATTATTTTCAATATTAAATATTTAATATTTCAAGTTATTTCATGTACTTTGAAATGAGGTTTCCCTGTACTGTATTTTTTGTAGGTTCTTCTGTAACCTGTAACATTTTTATAAACGTGGTAAATAATCATATGACAGAAACATACACATGCCCTGTTGTGTTTCAAACACCATGGGAAGCATAAGGGTGCGTACACATTGGAGAGCCGAGCGGTTTGCGAACCGCTCGTGAGCAGTATGCTAGCCAGTTTGTATGCTGTCCTGAGCGAAATACGAGCGCTGTACGAACCACTTGCGACGATCCTAAGAAAGTCAGTTCTTTTCGACGAGCACAAAGGGATTCACAGCTCTAGTCTGAATGCGCTTGCTGCATGTTTGTGTAATTAGACAGTGCTCATGTATCTTCCATGCTATCAGTAGAACCTCATCCACTCGTTGTGGGCTTCTTGTTGGTTCAGCTGTCCAGTGGATGACTGGAGGTTCGTTGAAACTACGTATGTACTTTTAACTCTAACACACTGCAAGCGGCTCACTAACAATTCGCGAGCTGCTCAGCTCGCAAGTGTGTACGCGGTGTAAAGGTGTGATAAACATGGCCTGTAAATAATCACAAAATATTTAAACATCTTATATTTAGTACTTTCTGTTACATTACCAACCACTGTAAGGCAACAGAACCTCACAGACAACAGGATTATCTTTCTTCAAACAGGCCACTCATTCTACTAATACAAAATTCAATTAAACAAATATAGGGAAGCACAAAAAAGTATCAGGAAAAAGACATTATTCAACACAAGTATCTTAAATAGTTTAAGGTGGCCGCCTCAGTGAAGGTATTTTGTGCATTCAAGGCCTAGATGTACAGAAGTGGTTAGGACGAAACAGCATGCCCATCACACCTCTCTAGCCCCTAAGTGCAAGTTACTGAACTGACGTGCAGACATCTAGCCTTCAGTGGTGACCCTTCATTTTATGACATAAAGACTGAAATATAAATGCCTACACATTTGAAAAGATTCTGCGCTAAATTTACATACCTAAAAAGGACAGCAAAAACACCCCTCTGTGCCATTTTCGGCTGAGTGAAAATAATCCAAGAGATACAGGGATTACCTGAAATGGGTATGCACATGTGTAACATTCTTTGAATGCTATTCCCAAGCAGGCATCACTTAAGTACTCTGAACAGTTTTAGAATAATCTGGCAATGGCCGAAGTATGGCACAGTTTCTATTGGTTGGCATGTAGCTGCGAAGAACTTTGACACCAGTACTACTAAATTAGTGAAGTCCGACAAAAACTTAATTTTACTTTGGAATATAAATACATATCAAGAATTTAGACCCAGCTTGTACTATCATAATGGCTACACATAAGCCGAATTAGAATTTAATTGTAGCTTGAAGAAATAAACACAATGTAGAAAACACTTGCTGTAAGATCGGCAGCCATAAAAATAAACAACTATATCACGAGTTACAGCAGACAGCATACTGATTAATCTCATTACATCCAGTATGAAAATTGAGGTGCAACGTGCTTCTTTATACGCAAGTACATTATGTGTTTGTATTTAAGTACAGTACTCATATGTGTTTGTTAATATGTTGCATTAGCAAACAATGTGTATCAATTGCAGTTAACTAAAAATTATTTTGTACTGATATGGCATAATGTCATAGTTGTGTACAGTACTGCGAAATTTAAATATTGTACTCTGTTTTTATAATATGTTATTTGAAAATAACTATTATGACGTAATGAAAATACCAATTGCTCTGTCTGCACCTGTAGTTAAGGCTGTTAAACTACTGTAAATAAATTATGTCTTTCAAAAGCAATCAAAGGACTAGATACAATATCTCTCATTCTATTCTTGTTGCAGCTAATGCCCGGCCACACATTCCCTCAGCAGAATACGAGCATGGAGACGGAAGTGGCACGCTGGCAGCATTCGGTTTGGCGGCACTTATGCAGAATGGTTTCCAGCCAGCTGCACTACCGCATCCAAACCCTCACGACCGCTGGGTGACAAGCGACGAGGCCCTTCCGTGGACTGCCTCCAAGGTGGCCAGCTACAACCCAGCTCAGCGGGTGTTCCGATGTGCAGAATGCGACAGCGTGGGATCCCTAGCACGTGTTGCCGAGCACTGGTTGGGTGCCCATGCTAACCTGCGTGTCTTCCAATGTCCGCAGTGCCCCTACTCAAGCGCATGGGCGCGCTGCGTGCGCATGCACCTTGCTCGCCAGCACAACATAGCTGAGGACTCACTGGGACCTCAGCACAAAGAGAGCCCTGCACTTCAAGAGGTCAGTGTATCTGTAGTCTCTGGAAACTGTACTTGCTTAGTTTCTATTATTCTTTCAGCCTGCATGTCTAAGTTTCTGGTTATTTTCACACAAGCATCAAACTTGTTCATTGCTAACTGCTTGTTAAGTAACCAAACATTTGTAGTGCTGTAAACCATTGTTACTTTATAACAATATGCAACATGGTATATACATTCCAAAATCTGTGACAAACATAACAAATTAATAAATACCATTTGTGAAATATACAGAACTAATTAACACACGAAACTGATATTTACTATGTGCAGTACAAAATGATTTTTGCAGCATGTCATATATCATTAGCTTTCAAACCACACATGACTGGGGCCGTACACACAAATTTTTTCAGAGGGGACCCTAACCTCAAGAATCAATTTTATAAAGATAAAAAAGTTTGCGTTTATAGGCTTTACTGTCATGTTATACGGGATGTTAAACTACAGTAACCATGACTTTCCAATAAACCAATGAAAAATGTTACGTGGCCCAGCAATTTTTTTTTTTAACCCGGATAATTTAACTATGTTTGCAGCTCAATTGAATGGTACATTTGAATGTTGTGTGTATTGCCATTTGCAGTGTATATTTTGTCTTGCTAATATGTTAATATGCAAAAATACATTTTATCAACGAGACAGGAGGGTGATTTTGACCAAGCTTCTTATTTTAATCCACAAAATATACACCTTTGTCAATGGGGGCTACAGAATTTAATTTTGATGATAGGTGGGCGGCAAGCACCTTCCACGGCCCCTAGATTCTTATGAAGAGAACACATCTGTACAGTTTTTCAAAAGAGCATGAATCACAAGCAGCAGGAAATGTGTGTACATGTTATTACATGTCAGTCGCCTTGGACCAACATGCACAGGGATGTTGAAAGTTGACAGAGGTCTCCTGACCCACTTTCGTTAGTTACTCAGATCTTTTGCTGCATCACTGTCGCTTATCCTGAAGAGCTAACACTATTCTGAAATGGCTTGACTTAGAGGTGTTCATCCAGAAATAAAAGTTGGAATTCTAAAATTTTCTCTCATTTTATTTAAATTTCCTTTACATTAGCGAGGTCTTATAAACTCTTAATCCTAACACAGTGAACCCATTTACTGGAAAAAGTCAGTATCAAAATGCAGCACATTCACAAGGATTTTAAGTTTAAATGCAAAAACTGCACGCATTGTAACGTCACATGCGGTATTACAGAAATTTGCACCTGATGACCTACGCATACGAGCGGAAAGCAATTTGGCGCAGAGTCCAGAAAATGTCCATATAGATTTTATAGAAGAAAAGACCTTGTGTTGCCCACACGTTACATTGCCACTCCATATCTTCAACATCTTCATTTTATTCTTCTAAAATCACTACAGAATTGGGCCGCAGCACCGCGACATAATCGCCCAGTTCTGTGTCTTGGTTTGTTCTTAACTACATCACAAAATTTAGAAATTTGGGCTGTAACCGCACTAACATGACCATACTCATCTATGTCCTGATTTGCTTACCACTACATTATTATAAAAATGGGTCACAACTCCGCAACACGACCATCGACGTCAGTGTCGTGATTTGTTTACCACTACATTTTGTAAAAATGGGTCACAACTCCGCAACATGACCATCAACGTCAGTGTCTAGATTAGTTCTAACATGGCGGAGGCAAAACTCTCTAGAAGGGATCACACGCGTCATCACAGGCATTGCTCACATTGGCTATGCTAATGTCACGTGATTTCAATCTCACTGACTCCTCTAAAGCCTAAATGAAAAATACTGTACAAAACATGAAACAACGTAAAACCTAACTGGAAAAAACCAGAACACAAAAACAAAGCTGACGATACCTCCGCACAAGACCAACCGGCTATAATATTATTGATTACATCCTGACTTCTAGGCTTTTCTGAACTATTATAACTCATGACTGTATTTTTTCCCTTCCCTTTCCAAATCCGAGACCACTAAAAGAAAATATTAATTAGCGAAAATATTACCAAAATACATATAAATTCCAGAAAAATAATTCAATCTAACTTGCATAAAAAGATATTAAAAAAAACTAATCTTGCAATGCCACAATGTAAAGCCATCATTCTCCAAGCCTGTGATCTCTGAAGATACTCCATCAACACCCACTAATCCTAGATCAAACACCATTGCTGTTAAACTAAAAGAAAGTATTACTTTTGAAACAGAATGATCCTCTAGAATAAATTAAATTGACAACAATCTTGGTTTATGAAAAGAAAACTTTGCTGTTGATGAAACAGTTCAAATGGTTGAACAGACAAATATCTCTACAGAACAAACTTATATAGGTAATATGCAAGAACTTTCCCTAACAATTTAGGGCCTATGTCCGAACAAAAAAGTAAGAAAAGAGTAATATTTTTTAGGAGTTGTTATACGGGACTTGAATGAAAACAAAAAATACGTTGCCATTGAAATTAGGCAATTTTCAACTAAATGTATTTAGCTCTTTCAGTGATGAGCAGAAATAGCATTGGAATATTACCACGAGACACATACTTATTAAAATGAAAACTGTTTTACAGGTGAGAGACATTCTTAGCTTGCTAAAAAGCTAATAAGTACTAGTAGCAGTAGTACTGATGATAATACTGGCAGATGCAACCCCCCCTCCTTTTCCCTTCTGGACATTTTATATATAGTTTATCCTTAAAATATTACAAACCCCGGACTCCCATTTTTTGACTTGGTGTGTGGGTGTAACTACTCTTTAAGGAATGTTCCCAGCACCAAAAAATAATCCTAGAGCTGGATCTGCCCCTGATAATACTTACTACAAAGAGGGACTCACAATAAAACAATATACCCAAAACAAGGTATGGAATGAAGATACAGTATTCAAACTATGTACGCAACATTAATATACATTTTGTACTGTGATGAGGAAAGAGACCCAGTGGAGCAGTGCTAACATCAGTAGTAGTACTTAAGTAACCTGCTGAAAGACTGGTGGATGCTGGAAGAAACACTAACTGATAATTATTACACCAATTTAAAACTTGCAAATTTTCTGTTGGGTTGGAAAACCTACTTAGTGGGAACACTGAATGAAAAAATAAAAAACAAAACTCCATAATAACAATTAGCAAAAAAATTGCTGAGTAGGGGTGATTGGGAAAGGTTAGGTTTTTGCAGGAGAAAATAATTTTAGTATAGTAGTCTTGAAGTGGAAACACAAATAAAGGTTCTCGTGATTTGTACACAACACTCAAATAAAACTGTAAAAATAATTATCCAAATTACACTCAAGTCTGACAAAAAGATAAAAGAAATTACATAAAATATAAAAAAGCTAATGGATAAACTAAAAATGTTGACAATAAATAATTATATATATTATGATTTCACTAATAACCCTATAGATGTGTAGTATTTCCAGGAGCCAGGGAGATTATCTCAGGTGAAGGAATTCGTAATTCTTGTGATTATGAAGGTGTAGCGTAGTTCTAGACACAAATGAACAGTGTAATGGATGCCTTACCTAGATCTAATGGGTACCTCTTACCTGGCTGTGTACAACTAAAGTTAATTCTATAAAAGGTTAGAAAGCTCAGTGTTATTACTAGTTTGGCTAGGGACAAAATTTCTGTAGCTAGTTAAGCTGATGTTGGTAAAGGGTCAAATTTATGCTGGCTCTTACAAAGATAATTTCACTTGCAAAACCAAACATTACGAAGAACAAAGATCTCTCATTAAGTACCAGCATAAATTTTACCCCGTACTGAAACACCAGCGCAACTAATGGTGGAAATTTTCCCTTACCTAACCTGCCCATACGAAACTTGATTATCTTATTAACCTACAGAAGAATCTACTTTTATACTGTCTACCTAGTTAAAGTGTTAAATTGGAAATATATGTTATCAAGAATGCAATATTTCACATGCCTTTAACAAAAAAAAAAACATTTATTCACCATTTTGAGAGGCACAGATAATTTGGGTAAATTTATATACAACTTGCCATCTTCCTGATATTCCCATCTCCATGGTAATACAGTAGTCACATGAGGATCTTTACTGTGGCAGAGTAAATGTTTGGCCTGCATGTTTGGGTAACTTACTTCATTTATGTAAACTCTTTGGCATAGGTCATCAAGACTTGAACTTGAACTCTGAGAGTTCACAGTTTGGATCATGTGTGATTTATTTAAGTATGTACCTAATTTTTTTCATACATAAACTTTTAGATGTAAGTTTGTCAGTTTAGTACACAAGTTACCACTGGCATGCTTCAAGACAAGCTTGTTAAAAATACTCTCTGATTAAATAATTGATGTGCAATTTAAGTTAATGGAGAACAATTTCTTCATGGTAGAATTTGTGTTGAGCATACGTTTAAATTACGAAGTAGGTTAAGTGGAAGCATGACATTGCCCACAGGTAACCAAGTTTCTGCAGCGACTGCGATCGAGGATAGATTCAACACCGCCCCCTCATCCCCCACCAGCAGCTCCACCACCCACCCCTCCTAAGCAAGAGCCTGGTGGTGGAGGCAACAAGCGATACTGTTGCGGGTTCTGCCCATACGCAACTGACCGCAGAGACTTATTTACGCGCCACGAGAACATCCACCGTGAGGAGAAGCCATTCCAGTGCTATGTGTGTCAGAAGCAGTTCAACCGTGCCGACCATGTCAAGAAGCATTTCCTGCGCATGCACCGCGACTATCCATACGACCTGAACCGCATTCGGCGACAGCCACCAAAGAACGCAAGTGGAATGTCCTACTACCACAAGTACAGCAGCAACGGCAATTCCCCATCGCCTGGTGGCAGTAGCAACAGCAATCAGCAGAACCATCAGATGCTGGTTCCCCCGCATGCAATACACCAGCCCCATCTCCATCCCAGCCTTAACATCCCCGGGGGCTTCGGGACCATGGACATCCGTGCCGGAGCCAACGGAAAGCCCAAGTCCCCGATCATGGGCTGCAACGCAAAGTCGCATGGCAGCAAGACAAAGAAAAAAGGTGAGAAGCGCTACTCGTGCTGCTACTGCTCATGGTCGGGCGTGGACAACTGGTGTCTCAAGCGTCATCTCAACACACACCTCAAGCCATTTGTGTGTGTGCTGTGTGACTACAAGGCAGCGCGCTCTGAGCGGCTGGCAACGCACGTCCTCAAGGTACACAACAAGCGGGCGTGCAGCAGGTGCTCCTTCCTTGCAGACGACCAAGCCCAGCTCACCATGCACCTGCAGGAACACCAGTATGTACCTGCATGCTCTCTTATTACTGCTGCTACTTCTCATTGGGCCAGGCGTCCAATTTTTAAGACCAAAAATCTTTTCACTATTTTAAATTATACTACAAGATAAAGCAGTGAGTGATTCCTAAACAGGAACCACTCATAACGTACATTTTTGTGACATTCATGGTAACTATAAACAATTTTTTTTCACACAAATAGTAGATTTTCAGAGATGGTATTGCTACAGTTATTATCATATGTCATTGCATTTATTATTAGCCTACTTTCTGAAGGAAAAAGTAGACTTATGAGATTACCTTTCTGTCTATGTGTACATGTATATATGTGTGTGTGTGTCCATGTGTGTGTCCACGTGTGTGTCCATGTGTATGTGTCCCCTAAAAACTTTTGAACCAGTGGACCAAATTTCATTCAACTCTGTACACGTATGTTATTTTCAAAATGGTGGCTATTTTAACATGTTTTATTCAAGCTAGATATCTAAGGAACCATACTTCAGAATTTCATAAAACTTGGTACACATATACTACATATAAAGCTGACTTTACTTTTGTGTATTTTGTTCATACTTTGTTTACATTTTCAAAATGGTGGCCATTTTCATATTTTAAGCGTAGTATTACACACCTTAAGAAATATTTTTCAGAATTTCACCAAACTTGGTACATATACGTATACTACATACAAAGCTGACTGGAATTTTGTGTATTCTGTTCATCCTCTTTTCATATTGTCAAAATTGCAGCCATTTTCATATTTTTAGCATAGTATTATCTTTGGGAATATTTTTCAGAATTTCTTCCAACTTAGTACAGTACACTTATACTTATACACAGTGGTCTAGACTTTTGTGTATTCCGTTCATCCTCTCTTCAATTTTCAAAATGCAGTCATTTTTATATTTTTAGCAGAGTTGCACATATCTTAGGAAATATTTTTCTGAAAAATCATAAAACCTAGTTCACATATACTACATTTAAAGCTGACTTGCCTTTTGTGTATTTCACTCATACTGTGTTCATATTTAAAAATAGTGGCCATTTTCATATTTTAATATACAGTAGTATTACATTTCTTAGGAAATATTTTTTAATATTTCACCAAACTTGGTACATAAATTCTTTGTACAAATCTGACTTGATATTTGTATACAGTATTTCATTCATCCTTTGGTTATATTTTCAAAATGGCAGCCATTTCCATACTTTCCAACCTTGACAAATTGAAAATCTGAAGATTTTCCCAGAGGAGTAAACACTTAACCCTTCTCCAAGGAGGGGGTCTGGGGAACCTTCGCCAGAAAAATTTTAGTTTGAAGGTTCAAAATTGTGCTATTTGAGCACATATTTGAAGTAAAAGTTGAAAAAACTACTGGATGAATTTGTGATATTTTTATGAGACTAATTGCTATAAAGAGTGAGATTTTTCTATCAATTAACTTAACACATAACAAAATATGCAATTAAAATGTGGGAGATTTTTTTATCACTGTCAAAATCAAAACACCACACATAACAAATAACAGCCAATGCCAAAAAAAATTAACATAGATGGTTACTTACAAAATTTGGCTGCTTAATTACTTCAAGCTTTCTCTGGTTGCAGATTTGGCTTTCTTCAGAAAGATACAGTCAAACTTTTGCTCGTAGCAGCCCTGTTGCCTAGATTTCACCACCATCAATTTATCTAATGTCTCATTAGACAAGGATGACCTGAACTGTGTCCTCGTCTTCCTTACTTGACTGAATATTCTCTCTGATTCAGCATTACTGTAGGGGATCGTCGAAATAGCTAACACAACCATTGATAAATTTTATACTTGAAATTTCCACATGCATTTTTGATTTTCCCCACCAAACTCCACAGAACAACAGTCCTTTTTTCTGTTTTCATGGCTTCATCCAGATCTTCAAGTTGAAAGTCGCAAATCTCTGACTGCAAATCATCTATGGCAGATTCTAAAACCTGGTCTTCAACATTTAAAATGAAGGGAAACTTATCAACAAAAAACTTTAATCTTGAAAATGATGCATTACAAATATTGTTGATCTGTGCTACCTCAGCATTCACTAAAACAGTATCATTGAGGGGAAATTTATGGATTATGTAATCACACGCGCACACAAAGAATTCCCCTACAGAAGAATAAAAAACATCCTTTTCTTCAGGTTTGAGGTCACACACTGCCTTAGAAGTAGCATTTCCAATTGTAATTTCAGTATCATCTTTCTGGTTAGTTTTCATGTGGTAATCAACCTCCAACAGAGATGAAGCATTCCTGACAATGGTCGGCTTTACAAATCTTGATATGATATTTCTGAACAATTCCATTAAAATAGAGCGTAGGATGTGAATATGTGGCTCTTGTGATTGTAAAACCAAGTTTGGTTTTTTAAATACTGGCAATGTATTCTCAAGGAATAAACAAAATGATTTATTTGACTTACATGTTAGGAACATCAACAATCTTTCATCTCTAGAAAGGCCACGAGAACTAACTCCACTTTTTGCTCTGGATGTTTTTTTTTACAGTTTTGCTTCTGGAACTGGCGATTCAGAACTTTGTTTTACACTAGAACTTTTTGCTGTAGTTAGACTACTAGGCCTATCAGCAGAAGACACAGCTTTGACTATCTTCAGTATTCTGTACCTGTCTAATTTTCCAGATTTCTTCTCATGTGGTGACTTAACCTCAAAATTAAAGTAACTAGCTAGTGGGTCCCACTGTTGCAGCATTCTTGACAAGCATTTCCCCAAAGAGAGCCACCGTGTGCAAACGTGTTTTAACACTTTTTTGACCTCTGTGTCATGCAATAATTGAAACTCTTTCAGCTTATCTTTCCTGTTTGAACTTTTCTCAAGATAGAAGAATATAATATCTACTAATACTTCATCGATGTTACAGGGTAGTGTTGCCACTGCCTTTTCTGCTGCCAAGTTGATCAAATGGCAGGCACAACCAACCACATACAAATTGGGGATTTCCTTTTTTAAAAGACCTGCCACCCCATTTTTTAAGCCTATAATTACAGGAGCATTATCAGTGCTGCAGGAGATGCAATTTTCCAGTGGAATATTATGTGACTTAAACAACTGTAAGACCAATGTCGCAATATTAAATCTAGTTGGGTCTCCAGATAGTACAGGAACAGAGAATTGAGCTTTCTACATTAAGTGATTCACAGTTGTAATAACTAACAACAACAGGATAAAGTTTTCGAGTCATTGTCGTTGCTGCCGTCTGTGGCCACTGAAAATGTGCCATTTTTCTACACCTGTACAAGTTTTTCTTCTTCAGTTTTATCCGGCATGATTGGGAAACTAATGGGAAGATTACATTCTATAATAAGCTAAGTAAACAAACACTCCGCGTTTGTGACGCTTTCTTCTTTCTTGCTTGCATTGCTACAAAAACTTAACTTCTTATTTGTGTCGACACAGCGTACATTGTCCTTCTGTTTCTTAGTTTGTATATGTTTCACAACGTCACCTCTTCCCCCGTATGGCACTGCAAAATTACGACAACTTACAAAGAGCAAAATGTTCTCTTTTCCTAGAAGCTAAAATACACAAAAACTCCTCACGGTACACTTTTTTGTAAACAGTCAAGTATTTAGTCACTTTTTTTCCGCCATGTTACTTTAAAACAGCAACACTTGCTGTTTTTGACGCATCTCTTATTCATTCTGCAAAGGAAATATCGAAAAAGCACACAGTAGACAGCAAACACTACACGAACACCACCAAAACAATAACAACGCTGAACGCCATCATTCTTAAGATATGAAACTTTTTTTGATTGGCTAATAAGCATCAATGGTGAATACGTACAAAAAAAACACTCCCGAAATTATCTTATCGCTACTAGCAATGACAGTAACCTAACATAAAATTATACCGGAAATTACAGTGAATAAAGCAACTAAAATACTGTACATGCAAGTTATGGTATGAATGCAATGCCTTTACGTTGTGCGAGATAGCTCCATATTATGGTACAAACCTCAAAAAACATATTGATGTATGAAATGAACAACAAACCACATGAGTAACTCCATAAAACAAAACAGTGGGAGATTCGAACAACTAATCGGGAAGGCGGGAGATCAGGTAGAAAATCGGGAGTCTCCCGCCTAAAGCGGGAGGGTTGGCAGGTATGCATTTCTTGTATTATCTCACATAATATTTTTCTGAATTTCATCCATACATACAACTTCTACCAAAAGTTTAAGGACACCATTATACGTAATTAACAAAACGCTTTGTCCTTATAAATAATCCTACGGGACCTGATTATTAATGACACATGGATAACTGTTTCTGGCTATGTTCAGAGTTTAATTTGTAAAAATAATTTTGAAAATAAGATAGTTTGTTTAAAAATTATCCTTTTTTTTATAAATAAGATAAATTTTTTACACTTTTTTTAACATACTATTGTGGGCAGTTAAGTTGGCTCTGTCAATGCGGGGGTACGGGGCAGTGGGACAGGGGAACGAAGAGGTGATAAAGGGGCGACACACAGTCGTGAGCCATGTAGTGGCTGTTAGGAAAACACTAACCCTCAATTAATGCCCGTAGAGGCTTGGAAAAGTGATGCATAGCAGACAGCGGGAAATAATAAAAAAGGTGATTCAGTGTTGTGATGAAGAAGCAACAAATAGTGTCTGCTCAAACCTATGCAGATAGCAACTGCAAGAGCAGCAAAGTACACGGGTGTGAATAAAGTTTAGACGGGCATGTTGCAGGTTAACTTTGTTGTTTTTATACACAACCATTAAACTCAGACTGCAGGGGTAACTAGGACAGATTCAAAATATTTGTTTTGTGTACATTTAGAGAAGAAATAAATGATTATAGTTAAATATTTAAACCCTTAAGTTTGATCCATCCAGATAAAGATTGCCATTTCTTCACCAAGCGGCACCAAAATAATTATTCCGAGTTGGTCAAAGTTACCACTAAAATCAAAGTATCAAGACTTAACGGAAATTGGTTCTCACAAAAATTGTCTGGCTAATATTAGGCCTACTTGTTAATTTCTGTTACGCGATTGTCAGACATGTACACTTACATTTTTTATTTGTTTTTCATTTTTTTATATGTTTGTGTGCTCTATCATTATTTAGACATACACTGAAAAAATATTTTGTGGCAGCTACAAAATATTTTCAGTAGTCACCTTGCAAAATTTATTTTGTAGTCACCATAAAAACCCTTAGTTGTGACCACTAAAATATTGTGGCCACCACAAATTTATTTAGTGGTCACTACAAAATAATTTTGCAGGGAAGACTTCCTACACATTTTTCTTTCAGTGTAATTATGTAGCAATATGGCTTCCATGGAAAATTCAATCTTGGCATATGTATCAAATAGCGTTAAAGGTATGACAGCTTTACGACATGTGGCTTTTATCTGAAAGTAGCCTAATTTTACAGATAAATATGTAATACTTCAATTTTCCTTATTATTCCAGACAGGCTGCAGTCGTTATCCGTTAGCACAATTTTTTTTTATCAAAAATTAAAGGAAACCACTGATGTGCGGTTTATTTGTATTCCTACTTCCTCATGCTGGATCATTGGACCATTTGTAAAGACCATCGGATCAAAGATAATATTTTAGTACGGGGCCTAAATTATAAAAGTACACATGAACTTAACACCTCTTCATGAATAACATGTAGACTACCACCACTTGAATTCAAATGCTTCCAGTTGTACTACTACTACTATTATTGTTGATATATTACTGGAGATTTCAAAGCAAAAAAAAAAAAAAAACCTGTTGTGTTTTATGACATAAGTTATGAGCGACATTGTTACAATCATTAACATTTATTTTGTTCCAATTGTTGACTTATATCACTGTAGCCTTCACACAGTTATATTTGCAACATTTAACAGTGAATAAATTAAAAATTAATATTTTTTTTCTTAACTACGCAACCGAATAACTTAGTCAAGGCACATTTTAAAAACTGTTTACGAAACTGCATTAATTAACAATGAGTTCTTCCTATAATAAGCTAAGTTTTTTAGTTTGTCATTAAATATGACCATTTTTCAATATGTGTTATGCCGCTTTAATGATTTTATTGTTCCTTATGTATAACTTATTTGTTCATGCGTAATTGTGCGTGTTGTGTGTGTATATTATATAATATCCAGCATTTTCATAAACGAGTACTTATTAAACAATATTGTTATGTTTTAAACAATCGATGATTCCTTAGGTAATAAACATATGTCGTGATAATCAAATGTTTCTGTATGGACGTACTGTTTTGAGATATATATACATCGTATGAACTTTGAAATAAGCAAGTAATTGCGTAACTGGTTTAGCTAGCTATCGCACTTTTTTACCATTTCTCGTCTCACCAGCTCCTGCTAAGGTACACATTCCTACATATTTCTGTTTCAAAGTTTTCAGACCATGCACCTGTGCTCCTTGAGTGTAGTTAAGATGAATTGGTAACTTGTTCACGAGTGTGATCTGTATGTAATCTACCTTCGTTTAAAAGGCTTGTATGATAAGCAACCAGTTATAGTGATGTTTACGAATTTGCGTTCTTCACAAAATGTATTAATTAAATTTTTCACAAATATAAAAGATGTTAACTTATGCTACGTAAGTTACATCTGTGTGACTGCCTTTTTACTTTGTCCGGCAGAGTTTATTTTTAAATTTAGACATAAGGTTTCATCTTAGGGAGCTGACAGTATTGCGACATTGATACTAAACTACTAACATGACTGATATCTTTACAAAATCTGTAGTTGCAAATGCCATACTATTTTTTTTAATGATAACTAATCAACTTTTAAGGAATGTCTGAAAAGGTAAATCTGTACCCAAAGTTAAATTAAAGCAAACATTTTGATTATATGGATAGTAAATAAACGCTGATCGGTACATTCAGGCACAAAGCCACACCTAAACAAGCATTTTTAAATGTCGTAAATATTTATTAGTCCCGTAGACCCTAAATGATCTACGTGAAATCTAACTCCAACGTCAACATAACTACGA
The DNA here is from genome assembly GCA_003012365.1 of Medauroidea extradentata. NCBI lineage: Eukaryota > Metazoa > Arthropoda > Insecta > Phasmatodea > Phasmatidae > Medauroidea > Medauroidea extradentata. The sequence continues at coordinate 44,796 of PNEQ01095996.1, forward strand.
TCGAGCAATATTTCTGTCATAAAGTTAAAGCAAACAAAACCCAAGGAGCTCATGTAAACTTCAATTTGAATTGGCGTTTAAAGCGACAATCATTTATTTTTAGATGTCGCAAAATTATTCGGGTGAAATTTTTTTACTAGTAGTCCTACCTCTAAAAACAATATCCTGTACGGTTTTCGCTAGTTACCGATTTAACATTTCCATTCATTTTCGTAAACTAAATTATTTCCACAAACCTAATGTTTATTTGACAGGATGGAAGTAAAATGTGGCAAGTTTTAGATAACAGTTTTCGCCTGTCCTGAATGATATATACAAATATACATATTCCCGAGCACAACTGCTGCAACTCACAAATATGTTGCACTTATGTAGTGTATGACTGAACGAGCCAAATGTTTTCCGCCCTGCTAATATCAACCTGGCAGCTTGCCCTGGACAGTAGGATATCAGTTTACTTTCGCCCTCCCGTCCTGATAACAGCACTAGGGAGCTCAGAGGCCAACCTAACTGCCTACTATAGTATTTCTGGAGATGTAAAAAGTAAAACAATGGATGATGTTTATCCTAATTTTTGGGCAGAAACATAAAACCCTAAGGAATAATTATAACCATAGAATAACTCATGTATACAACGTGAAACCACTCCGGCTTCGGTATCTCGCTCGGTGTGATAATATACGTCGTTGCCAAAGATTGTCCTCTTCCCCAGTTTTGTGACACTTTTTATAATTATTTTTAAAGTGATAATTGTCACATTTTTTTGTAGAATAAAACTAGAGAGTGTTATTTTATGGTTATAATAATTCCTTAGGGTTTTATGTTTCTGCCCAAAAATTAGGATAAACATCATCCATTGTTTCATTTTTTTACGTCTCTGGAAATACGTTATGTTATTTTAAAAAGAAAAAAAAAATAAAAATAAACAAATTGTCCGGTTTTCAAAATTGTTTTTTTTACAAATTAAACTGTGAACATAGCCTGAAACAGTTATCCATGTGTGATTAATAATCAGGTCCCGTAGGTTTAAATTAAGGCCAAAACATTTTGTTAGTTAAATATAATGGTGTCCTTAAACTTTTGGTAGAACTGTATCTAAATAAGCTGACTTGACTTTCGTATATTTAATTCATCTCGTGTTTATATTTACATAAATGCGGCCATTTTTTTTAAATTTGATATAACAGAAAATATTTTTCCTGTTTTTAATAATCTTGGTTTACATTTACAACTTGAAAACTGGACTTGACTTTTGATTGCTTTTTCGTTCACTTTATAGTAATATTTTACGAAACGGTATCCGTTTTTTTGTATTAAAAATAATTTGACATATCTGAAATTTTTTTTCTTTTTTTAAAATTTTATTACACGTAGTACACGTATACTACTTAGCATACTGACTTGACTTTTGTGTATTTCGTTAATCATTGTTCATATTTTTGTAATGGTGGCATTTTTTATATTTTAGCATAATACGACATATATGAGTAAACATTTTTTCTAAGTTTATTAATCTTGGCACACATATTCTACTTTGTTCGTTGACTGAATTTTTCTGTATTTTGTTCATCCTTCTGTAATATTATTGAAATGGCAGCCATTTTTTATCTTTATGATAGAAAGACAACTAAAAAATTTGTTCATCAATTTTATCAAACTGGGTATGCATGTATTACTTAGTAAGCTGACTTTTCTTTTGTATATTTTGTTTATCATGTCTAAATTTATATTATTATTTAATATTCCTAGATGTACGTAAACAGTTTTAACTTTCAAGGTTAATTTGCCCCACTTTGAGGAAAGTAGGCTTATCAGTTATACTGGCGACTTCTTGTTATTATTCTTATCTTAATTATTTATTTATTGCTGCTACTAACTACAAACATGTCATACTTGTCAAAAAAATTATCACTATGCAATTTTCTTCACTGATATATTTGATTAAGAGTATAAATAGTATAAGTTAAGGAATAATTTTGTGACATTTTTATGACTATATATTATAGTGCGTTCTGAGTAGAATTGATAGTGGGATCAAGAAGCAAATCTTGACTTTTGGGGTTCAGGTAACATTGGGAAAGGACAAAGGGTAACTTTTCCACTTTCACACGTGCAAGCCTTGTCTTTTGATTCATGGAATGAAATAGACATTCTCTTTTATCACAATTTTAGAAGTGCAAGCCTTGTCTTTTGATTCATGGAATGAAATAGACATTCTCTTTTATCACAATTTTAGAAATGTATGTATTTTAAATAATTCTGCCCTTATTTTATTTGGGTTTTAGTACATTAGGAAAATACCATGCCAATGCTCAGGATTTGCAAAGGGAGACGGAGAAGATATTTTGCTTGTGACTCGCGCACTGGATCAACCCCTGGTAGGATCTTCCGTTGGTTCAACACAAATTCCCTTAGAGGGTTTGGGTCGGCCTGCCATTATTATTTTACATCTTCAAGGCCTGGGAATATATTAGTATTAGGTGAGTCATCACTTGCTTCCTTGCCTCTAAGCGCAAGTTGCACAATTAGTGTGCAGTCTTCCCAGTCACAACTTTTCTCAACATTACCTTGATCACTGGTATTTTATACATGTCTGAATACGTCCTCAAAGCCTACACTAGCCGTAACAATACCTATTTTAACCACTCTTCTGCCCAAAGCATTAATTTTAAAGCGTAAATAAATACTTCAAATTTGTCTTCGGCCATAAAACAAATGTTACAAGCTTCTTGAAGTTAATCATGCTTAAAAATATTAAAACATTTTCTAATCCTATATTTTACTGAAACCTCTGCAATGTACTTCATAAGCCAGAGATGCAGAACCATTTAAATTGTACTCCCAGAAACTTCCAATAATATAATTTTTAAAGAGAAACTCTGCTGGTTCATCCACAAATGACGAAAGTATTTGGTGCTTTTAGATATTGTGTATTATCACAGTTAATCTCTGACAGATGACGAGTCCCTGGGATGGGTTCCTCCAGGTTCTTCTCATCAACCAGTCTCCTCCTGTTGGGAGTTAGATTAAGGCGCATTGTAGTTCTCTGCTTGGGGGTTAAGCGGTCGCAACTTCATGTCAGCCTGAACCAATGCGGCTGGAGGAAGCATATCTCTCATTGGGAGGATTAGACTTACTCCTGTCGACGTGATGGCCTGTCGACTGGCAAGCCCATAGGATCTGAGTACGGTGGCTGGCCTAGCCTAAAACTGCTGATAAGATAATGGAAAACACAAACCCATTAGAGTGTAAATTTTACCTGAATTGTTTACAAGGACAAATATATTAAATATGGATAAAATGTGTCAGCTGGCAGTTAGCACTTCATATGTCCTCGTCCTCATGTCATATAGCTAGATTAACAATCGAACCCATCACGAAATTTGCATGTTCTCTTCGGCATTGTTTTGAAACATTTAGTATGTGTAATATGTTTCAAACGCCAATAAAGATCACTGCCATAGAATTTGTACCAGAAACAACACATTATCAATGCGAAGCTAGACCTACATACAATTAATATTACTGATTGAACACTGCTACAGTAATTACTTGTGCGAGTCAAGCATTAAAAAGTGTTTGAAGTGCAAAGTCACCATGTTAGAAACTAGATCATGCCTCGCACTGTAAAATGTAGTGCATTTACAATTATTTGAACATACCTCTCAGACTTGTGGGCAAAGGGAACACAGGACATGTCCAGGATTTTCCGGATGTCTGGTAACCTTACGCTTAAGGCCGTGCTACCATGTTTCTTCTGTTTTTACAATTATTATTTTTTACACCTAAGCAAGAACAGATACCAAAAACGGTTTGGCAGTTTTGCCTAAATTTATTTCCACTATGTTGGCTAACTTTTTCATGACAGAAAATACTATAGATTCAGCTAATTATGTAATTAACTAAATTTTTGGTTAATTGATATATTTGTACAAACTGTGAAACTATTTGTTTAGAAAAATTAACTACCTATTACTGCAAAAATCATTTTAAACAAAACTGCCAACAAGATTTGTAATATCTGCTGTTAAGTTTAAAAAAAAAATAATAATTATTATTATTATTGTAAAAACAGTACAAGCAGGTGAGCATGGCCTTAATAGAAATAATGGGAGAAAGCTTTACTTTAATTTACACTAGAACATCAGTCTAAAATTGACACAACCAATTTAATGACATCATTTTCGGGAACTGACTAAAATAAAAAAAATATTTAAAAATTGAAAGGCAGAAAAGCAAGAAGTAACTATTAAAGGTTATTAAATAATATTGCTGTTAGCACACGCAATTAACATACTACAGTACAGTTGTAATTATATAAAGCCACAACTGTGAAGCAATAATCTGTGAATTAAAACTTAAATTGTAACTGTGAGGTATTGGAGTCTGGGAGGTTGGCTGCAAGGGCAGGCGACGGGCGTACGAGTGAACATGGCTACGTTTTAGGCTGTCTGTGGGAACTTGTCTGTACTTTTGGTTAAATAAATACCACAGTAACACATCTGAAATGTGTTTGGTGAGGTAGGCCACACGTGCAACATCGAAACATATGAGAAGTTGTGACTAACACTGTTTCTCTCCTTCATTGTCTCTCCTGCTCTTCCTACAGAAATGAGAAAATTGCCGTACTAGCAGAACGGCAAGCAGCGAATATATCAATTGCATCACTCTGAGATTATTTCCAGTTGGGGTCTCCCAGGATCTCACATGTTGGTATGTGGTGATAACGAAGATATACAGGATATCACAGGGAACTGCAGTTTCCTTTGACCTTTCATTTCTGGCAGGCTCCATAATCACCTGAGTCATCCTTATTCACAGTGGTTGCTATTTTCATGCTATTTTAACGCAATTTGGGACCCTCAAAACCATAACTTGTGGGTAGGTACTTCCCAGCCTCTGTGACCCTAATCCTGTATATATATATATATATATATATATATATATATATATATATATATATATATATATATATATATATATATATATATATATATATATATATATATATATATATATATATATACACACACACACACACTAGCTGTCCCGTTGCAACTTCGCCCGTGTGAACTATAGAAACGAGTAACTAACTTTTAAATACGTATTAATTGATGGTGTTACTATTTTCTCTGTATATGTTTATCAATTCAAAAATGATATCTCTGCTGAGAAATTCTCTAATGTCCTACTCAAAATTGGCGATGGGTCATATCCTGAATCTGATGGACAGAATATCATACCTGCAAGCCTCAGAAGAGTAGTTATGAAAATTGCTGGTCTCTTAGAAAATGTATATCCTGATATATCTTACATTAGTGAGAAGCCCATTGACTGGTTGTGCGAACGTGCAATTCTGACACCAAAAAACAACAGGATTGATGAAATTAATGACATACTACTGAAAAATAACATTGATCAGCACACCAAGCTAGAAGTATGTAATGAAACAGAAAACATAAAAAAACATATTGATTGAAACTTTTGAGTTATTTCGTTGTGGTCAGTATTCACTTTTCAGGAATTCTTACTACATTTCACACCAGTAATTGTAGAATTTAGAAAACTCCTGAGTTCTGTTTTTATATATTTATGTAAGCTTCATTTTAAAGCAAAAACCACTTCAATATCTCAAATGGTTTTGGGGATACATATAATTACTTGGAAACACATTATATTTTTTATCAGCTTTCAAGAATGAATATTGAAGAGCCCTGAAATTACTTTTTAGGTATTTACGTAAACTTAATTTTACAGCAAAAACCACCTCAATATCTCAAATGGTTAAGGATATATGGATGATTAATTGAAAATACATTTTATTTTTTTACTGGCTTACAAGGATGAATTTTGAAAAATTATAAAACTTCTTTTTAGACATTTATATGAGCACCATTCTGATGCAATGATCACCTCGCTATCTTAAGTGGTTTAAGGCCTTGTTACGGAGTTTTGCAGTGATTTCAAAAATATTATTTTTATTGCTACCTAATACTCATATCAAAATTTCGCTGCACAGTTTTGACATATATGTTATAATTTGTAGCTGAATTTTTTTGTTGAATTATACTGAACGGTTTTTTAGATTTCATTACCCAAAGTACCACGTCTTTCGTCGTGAAAATAAGCAAAAATGAAGGAAATTATTTTTTTGCTGGCGAATGGTACATTATTTTAAAAAACGCGTCCACAGTATTGTGCATCATGTGATAGCACATTGACTCAAAGTTTTTCAAAACTTTTGGTTAAAAAATATTTGAGTTATTGGCACCAGTCTGAAAAAAACTCAGGAACAAGTACTTACGAGAAATGGAGGATTTATTGAAAACACATTTAATGGATTTTCACCCCCTTAATTTCCAAATTTTGAAAAATTATTAAATATGCTTTTACTTGGGCAATGTTTTGAAGTAAAAATATTAACAATATATTGTGGTGGTACTTAAGCCCCAAACTACCACAGAAAACTGTTTTCATACTGTTTCTTCAAACTACTACGGCATCACGTGCGGTAGAGAGAGAACTCTCATCTCAGGGTAGAACATGGGTTACGAAGACGTGCAAGAGCATGGAAATTGAATAAAATCAGATTTCATATGAATGGCACATTTACTTAGGCGCATAAGTCACTTGGCATTACAAACAAGCAAAACAAAAAAAACATCTCCACCGGTGGGCTATTAAGACAAATTATTATAATTTAGGCCATTTGCAAGAGTTACAAATAAGAGAGTTCCTTCAGGCCTGCGTACATCACGCCCAAATGCTTCGGTAAACTCATACCAAAATTACCGCGTCACTCAAATAATTACAGTGACTTCCATCGAGCGGTGAATTGATAGAAATAAAATTAAAATAAAGAAATATGAAGCTAATTCATTTTAGGCACACGGCCCTCGCCATCACGTAGTTCGTCCAGCCACGTGGGTGAACCCCTTATCTCGCGAGCGCAGTCGCGACACATCTTTATCGTACAGAGGGTTGAACAGAACTGGGGAGAGCCCAGGTCACGCGCGGCTGACGAAGAGTGCCATAGCCTCCAACCCAGCGCACATACCCCCTTCGGAACTCTTTTAATTACTATGCCGTACACAAGCTACATAGAACTCTCAATTCAAAATGTACGACTCCTGGCAATGTATAGTTACGTAATACATACATTTCTAGATTACGTTAAAAAGAACATGTTGACATAAAATTATACAATATATCAAAGGCATCATTGGCGGAGTGATACAATGCGGCCATCGCCGGAAACTTAGCAACGGGCAATTCCCAGAATTCAAGGCCCTTTGTCCAAACTCACGTGCTCCTCGCCTGAGGCCATCCACAAAAGTCAAACTTATAAAAAACTGAAAATGTGAAATACACCCTATGGCCTTTAAATTACATCGACACGTTACTTACATAAGATTCATGAAATACATAGCTGAATAAATTGAGACTAGTCTGAACTCTCTACGACAAAATTGACTGACCAATATAAATAAATTCATATAATTATGAAAATTAAGCTAACACTAGCCCTATGTAGCCCACCGCAACAATTATTCCTTAGTTACAAATGAATTTGTTTTAAAATTGATAGCTTCTTGCTTCAGGATGTCATTCCATAGCTTCGCAGGACTGAAGTTCATCCACAGATCTTGATGTTAGAAATTACAGCTAAATAAATAAAGAAACTATTTAATTAAAATGATGAAATCTCGGCAAACAAACGATGCACTTACACTCAGAAAGCTGGACAGACTCGCCACTTTGACCGGGCAACTTATGAAATGTGGGGCTTCACTTCACACTGCACACAATATAAAATTAAACCAAAGTGACTGGTAGCTGCCTTAGTGAGTTGGGAGCTCTTATGCGTCTGCCGGCATTGTGGTCGGTGTTAAACTAACACTGGTTCGAGCAAACAACATCAAAATTGAAAAGAAAAAGAAGGAAAACATGGCTGGTGAGGCCAGGTGACTCTACAATATCATTAGGTTAGAAAGTTATAGAGAATTCCACGAAAACACGTTTTGCCCCTTTTTACCCCTTTAATTTTCGATTTTCGAAAAATCCTTCTTTAGTGGATGCCTATGCTGTGAGGGGAAGCTATGCTCAAAATTTCATGTTTCTAGGTACAGCGGTTTGGGCTGTGCATTGAGTGAATTAATGAGTGAGTGGGGCACTTCATTTTATATATATATATATAATTTTCCTTCTTATATCTGCAACTAGAAGTCCGTGATGACTATCCACTACCTCTCTTGGTTTCACCTTAATATTCAAAAAATTTTTCTTAAATTCCATATCCACTAAGAAATAATCACAAACTTTTGCTTTCCATCCCAGCCGTGTCTACTGATCTTATAACTGTCTTACATCTTTTTGAACCAGCTGTTTCCTACTGTCAAAATACCTTCTTACACATAGCTCTAATATGTAATGTCTTTCTCTCATTCCTTCTTTCATCCCAGTTCTCACTTCCCAACACTTTCTCAAATTGATCAAAACTATTTCTGACCTTTCCAACTTGAGCATTGAATTCTTCCATTATTATCTGCTTCTCTTTTCCTAAAATCATTTCCAGCCTTTCCTCAAATTCTTCCTTACCCTCAGTGGTACATACAACTACAATAATTCCAGTGCTTTTACTTTACAATACAAAACCAACAGTACCTAGCAATCACTTATACCTTCCGTCTGCACAATCCACCCTTCTTTTACTAAGAAACCAACTCTATATCTCCTTCTGTAGTTCAGATTACCTACTACCTCTCCACTTTGTCTCGCACATTCTAAAAACATCTATATTCCTTCTCTCCACCATATCCACCAAATCCACCTATCTTCCAGTCAGTGCTCCAATATTCAGGGTCTTGTAACGTATCCTTGGTCATTTTTCATTTTCATCCAGTCAGTGTTTACCTTTATTATCTTTATGTGATTGTGGAAACTTTGGTTACCAGATTATTAGAGCTGTCATAACCCACACCTATGTGATGCAGCTGCCACATACAGGCTCACAGATAAGCCATTTTGTTAGAGATAACCTCTGCTAACAGGGGCCATGTATACTGCTAGTGACCAGTTTCGTTCAACAGCTACCAACCCTCTACAGAATGTGCCACTATGCAGCACATTCTACAGACTTATTCCGTTAACATCAGAATGCAGTGATGTACAATGTGTTTAGAAGTGCTCCTTTTATCGTCAGTTACTTTTCATGAAAATATCATCTCATCAATCAAATATACAGGATGAGTCAGGATGGATTGTGTTAATTTTGTGTAGTGATAACTTAAAAAAAACTGTGTTGAAAATGTGTTTTCAGTTTGTTCCTAAAGTGAAAATTATGGGAGTAATACTATCCTGAAAATAAAATTTAATTAAAATTTCAAAAACTACTTAACATTAAATAATAAAACTTTCTACAGTATCTTATAAATGACTTCATTAACAGTAATTTAGTTGGGTAATATCAGTAGCCCATCATTATTCAAATGGAGCATGACACTTTTCTTCTGCTTTTAAATTCAGAACGCTTCACTGTAATTCATGTTCTACAACAGAATATTAAACAGGCGGAAGATTAATTAAAAAAGTCATCTTGTCAAAAATTGCTAGAGTTAGCAGTTTTCGAGAAAATCATAAGTAAAAGTAATGTATATTTTGTAACGCCTGAAACATATGTATGCAGGCATTGCATTGCAACTTCCTTGCAAGACATGTAACCAAAATAATGGGATCGCTGCAGTAATACTGTTGCGATGGGTTTATTATCTAAGATTTGTTACACGGATGGTGTAAATGTAAATGCATTTTGCTGTAAAGGAGTTGCACTCTGTGGACAAGGAAACTGCACTATCAAAATAAAAGCCAGAAGTTTATGGTAATGTTTACCAAGTTTTACAAAATCTTACATCCAGTTAACCCCATTTTTATTAATGACAATAAATTATTCACTGTCTACATACCAACTGACATAGTTTGTAATATCATTGTAAAATTTTTTGCACCACTGCATGAGGTACTCACTTGCTTTGTGTAGTGGTTAGGATGCACTCATTCGACTAAAGTGATTTACGTTCAGTTATCAAGAGGGTTTCCCAGCGGGTCTATTATGACCTTGCGTTGCTAGCTTACTGCACACAACTTTGCGATGCATTGTGGTTTAGAGAGCAACTTCGTGATTATGACGTCCTCGTTTGCGAGTGTCTTTTAGGAGTACACAAAAACTTAGCGACAATGCACTCTCAAAACAAAAATTTACAACAGGAATTTCGTAATAATTAGGTAATGGTTTGTATGCTCCGCAAAATGTCTGTAATGATTCCATAACCAAATTTCGTTACTATTTAGCAGTGCTGTATACAAGTGAATTAGTACCATTAAAAACACATTTTTTAAAGCGATATATATATATTGAAACTGTAATTTGAATTAGGAAAGTAACCTAAATCATTCACATAAAAGTTTTTTTTACAAAGAAAAGTCTCTAAAGATCATTCTTCCAATGTAATGTAATTCTTTGTGAGACCACTGAAATGAAGACATGTACAAAATGAAATAAATAAAAATTGTCCTTGGTAACAAATGAAAAGATAGGCATTTATAAATAATGTGTAATACTAATTATATGCCATTTTTAGATTTTTAGTTAACATAATAGAATGTATGGTTCTTTTACATTTACAACTAGAGTTATGAGAAGATGTCATTATTAAAGTTTGGCCATCAGTCGCCATATTGAATTATCGTATTTTCAGCTCTTATGAAATTCTGAGAGGAAAAATGTGAAATTTGTTACTATAATATCAATTCTATTTACCTTGTGCTACAATAAAGGCTTCGCAGTTTAACTTTTAACGTATATTTAAGCCATAATCAGTTGAGCAAATTAAGAATATAAAAGAATTTGCTAGACTGATTACAGCTCAAATATACGTTAAAAGTTCAACTGTGATGTTTTATTGCAGCACAACGTACATAGAATTGATATTATAGTAAAAAATAAAAATTTTTTTTTCAGAATTTTGTAAGAGCGAAAAATAAAATAATTCAATGTGGCGACTGATGCCGAGCCTAAACTGCATTTTAGACTTGTTTTTCGCCTTAATATTACAAAAAATATTATTATTATAAAATACTACTTATTTTGCCTGTTAATTGTCTCGTAATTGAATCGTGGCTGTAAGAAAATTTGCTTGGGAAAATTTTACTCTATTAAATTTAAACATACAAGTAAAGCTACAAGGACATAGAACTTTAATTTACTGAATAAATGTACAGAGAAAATTAGTTTAAAAGTAAAATAATAATAATAATAATAATAATAATAATAATAATAACAATAATAATAATAATAATAATAACAACAATGTTACACAGATGTTGGTAACGATCCCATGCCCAAAATAGACAAGATTTGAAATGCAACGATGCTACCCAATACTCATCCAACTACGGGAGACTCATCTGTAAAATGGTACCCACACAATATTTTTGTGTTGTTTATACTTTTGCTTAAGTTGTGCTGTAATAAAGGTTTTTAATGACAGTTTTGTAGTTTCGTATTTTTAAAATGTGAATTGTGGAACAAAGCAGCTAACTCGGATGTCATATTAGATCGAAATCTATGTTTCTTTTACATCATTTGTATAGTTTTTAAATAATCTGCCCTTTTTATCCGTAAAACTATTGATGTAACATATGTATCTGCCTGTTTCTACACCAATTATTTAAATTACAATTGTTTAAGTGTGTGAGGTTACAGCAACTCAAGAAAAATTTCCACCATTTTAGCTCAGAAATCCACTTTGCAAGTCGTTGCACATCCTCGAGACGGCGTGTTAGTTGTAATCACTTTCATCGCAAAGTATAGTTAACAGGTGTAACAATCGCGAACCTGCTTTGCGACGTGGTCATAATAAACCCGCAGGATGTCCAATTCTGTAAAACTTGGTGAACACTGCTATAAACTTGTGGCTTTTATTTTAATTGTGCAGTTTCCTTGCCCACAGAGTGCAACTGCTTTACAGTACCATACACCTACCTTTACCCCATCCGTGTAACAAATCTTAGATGATAAATCTGTCGCAACAACATTATAGCAAACATGCCTATTAGTTTGGTTACATGCCTATAATTTGGTTACACACATTGCAAAGAAGTCGCAATACTTGCAAATGTTACATGCATTACAAAAATACTTTAAGTTTACGTATGACTTTCTCGAAAACTGATCTAGCAATTCTAGAAAAGACAACCTTTTTTCTTACTCTTCCATGCCTGTTTAATATTCTGTACCTAGTAAAACATAAATTACAATTAAGTGTTCCGAAGTTAGAAGCAAAAGAAAAATGTTGTGCACCATTTGAACGATAATGGGTCAACGACTTTACTTCATTCCCAGTAATTTAGTTTGGTAAAGTCATTTCTAAGACACTGTACAAAATTTAGTTTTTTAATAATAAGTGGTTTTTGAAACATTAATTAAAATGTAATTTGAAAGTCTATTTTCAGGGTAACATTACTCCCACAATTTTCACTTTAGGGACAAACTGAAAACACATTTTAAACATGGTTGTTTGTAAGCTATCACCACACAAAACTAACACACTCCATCTGACTCAGCCTGTAAATACAGTAAATATTTTAATACATATACTACAGCGTTTTCAAACTAAATTATTATTCCAGAAGGATACACGTTTTGACAAAACCTGCAATCCCAAAAATTCCACGTATGTGTCCACATATTTTTATATGTCAAGTCTGATTGTGAATTCAACTTAAAGTCATCTAGCCTTGCTTGCTTATCCTTCAGTGTGAAGTTAATGTTGGCCAAATGTTCTTTTTAAATTAATTCCTTGTTAAGTTATAACATTATACTGGTTTATCTAAAAATATTTTAAAATGCGTCATTACCGTCTTCTACCTTTCTGTAATGATTTCATTAACATACATTTCAGATAACACAATTTTGCGATAGTATCATTATGGAGTACTCAAACTATCGTAAAGTGGAAAAACGTGAGAATGTCCTATCGACAGGAACACGCACTACAAAAAATTTGTCCTGATATATCAAGTATGTAGCAATCTTGCAATATTTATGGTTATAGAGTAAGGTAAATAGTTGAATCCAACATGCTCATTTATTGAATTTAATGATTTGTGTAGCATACAGAAGTTTTCAGCAAAAATGTCCTTAAGATATCTATCTCAGGTTAGTTTGTCTTATATTATAATTTATTTTCACAAATGTAAACATTTTCTCCATAATCAGTATCTCAATAAACTTTAACTCATATAGATAATGTTTATTGAAGTACAGTACGTACACCCATTTGAAGTCTGAATTTTACTAAGGTCAATTCTATTACAGGTTAGAAAGATCAATGTTAAAAGTTTGACACCGGGAAAATTTCTGCAGTTTGAGCACTGGTATCAGTAACGGGTGTAAACTGACCAATCACGGAGCTTTCCTGAATTTTAAGTTAGATTAAGTCAACAATCTACGACACAAAATGGATTTCTTTTCACTTTAAAATTAAGTCAAATGACTACTGTCATTTTCATGCCTACTGAAATTAAACTTTACTATGGTTTCATATTTTTCAGGTCCCTTAGTGATAGCAGCGGAATTTTTCAATGTGCCAAACTCTCTCGTAAGAAAACACATTTTCTTTCCAACCGGTAGTAGAATTAACCTTAAGTTTACATATCCATTGCACTGGCTATGAATGTTATGGGAAATCAAAACTTGGCACTTTTAACTTGTTCACATTGATGATTAGGTTCACAAAGGTTAAATAAGGTCTGAAATTATTATGAATGTCATCAATTTCCATTGAAATTAAACTGGTTGTCAACGTTAACTACACCAGGTAAATATTTCCACTAAGATTTGCATTGATTAACTTGTTAAATGCAGATAAGCCACTATAGTAAGATGGCTGACCGCGGCAGGGATTTGTGTAGTATCAGAAAGAAACTGAACATGTACGTTATTCTAAGATTTTTTTAGCATTCATAATGAAAAAAAATGAAAGCTCAATAACTGCAGTTATAATCAATGCCAAATGTAAACGACTACACCATACATAAACCTTATTATAAATTACAAAATGCAAAATAGTTTGTAGTGTAACCATGTGAACATGTTTGTTTCGAAAGTTATCTAACAGAACAATTTTAAATACGGCTGCACAAAAATGTTCCCATAAACATGGTCAAGGAGCCACTGAACGGTTGTCTTATTGGTAAAAGGTCCCAACACTACCACAGAAGAAGCAAAGTAAAGTATACAGTTAAATCAAACCCTGTTACGAGGAGTCCTTGATGGAAAGACAGATATCAGTTGGGTACCTAGCACTTAGAGGCAATAAGGAAAGTGGAGAGCGAGCTAGTGTCAAACTTAGTGCCCATCAATGCTAATAGGCCTAGATCACACTCATTGTGTTCTTATAATACATAACACAGAGCACCGACACCGTCAGTAGTATAACCCGGTTATAACATTTCTGAAGGAACCCAAAAATGTCTACTTTATGTACAGAAAAATATTGTAAATGGGTAATTTCCTATTACAAAATAGTATTAGGGACCAAATGAAGGTAGCCTTACAACCAGGAAAATGTTATAAGTGAGAACTTTACATATTATTACGTTTACCTATAGCTCTATCGTAGTTTTTTATTTCCAGAAATGAACATAATATTTACAGTCCGTTTTCACTGAAACCATTAATTTTTAAAAATGATTTATTGGCCTAGTGGTAAACAATTTAAAAAATACAAACCTGCATGCATTTTGATAAATTCCCTGTAAAAAGTTCAATTATATTGAATATTTTTTGATAAAAGAACACAAGTAAATGCTTATTTTATGATTTCCTTGAGCCAAATAACTTCTCTTACGACATTCCTATATAAGAAATTTACTTGTTAAATAAGATAAGTAATTTTACACCTTGTATGTTCACATACCATCAATTAGGGTGAAGCTAACCACCAGGATTAAAACTAACAAAAAAAAGTCTTAATATTTAATTAACAGCATGTTTGATGCGTACTGTGCCTTTTAGATAATCATATTATAACCACTATTGTGTCATTTCATGTTCCTGTAAATGATAATTAACTTATAATTAATTTCTAGCCATAATTGATTATTTTCTGGTCATAACATTCATTTTGAAAATTTATGGTTAACTTCATCTCAGTGCTCAACTTCACCCCAACTGAGAGTGCTGTACATTTAATTTGACACTTTCAAATACAGTGAAGAAACCCCCTTTTTACACCACTCAAGTGACCTGCTAAAAACTAATGTAAAATGCAGGAAAGCGTAAAATAAGGGAAATGATAAAATCTGGGAAAGTGAAAAATGGGTTACACTTTTCCTGGATATTGGTATCAAATTTTTCCATCTCTTCAGAAATATATTGAGAGTTTTACTGTAGGACAGCTAAATAAATGAAGTTGGGAACAGAGTCATAGTGATACTTCTGTGGTAATGGTGCCAATTGACTGATAGTAATGCAATTTAATACATCTATTTTGGTTTAGCAAATTTACATTTTGTATACTGCGAATAGTTTACAATGTTTATTATTTAACTAAATGGGAATGACATAATCGTAAAACTCATTTTGTCATTTTTTTTTTATTGTTAGCAGCAAAAACCAAAGCATAGGTTTTGTTTCCTTCTTCTTCCTCTTCTTATTCCCAAATTTAATATAACACTGAAAGATTTACTGGACTCTAATACAAAATGTCATGTTGTAAAAATTCTTCTACAAATTAAAGCAAAACTCCAAAACAAGTGTTTTTTTTTTTTTTTTTTTAGAAAACTTTTGTTTTTCTTCACCTTCTGAAAATTTACTCAGCTTGACGTGTATATTTGTTTACATAAAAAAAACTATTCTTTACTACAGTTAATTTAATTCATTTATGTTTCTAGGTTATGGTCAAAATCTTTATTAGCTAATATTAAGTTACCTGTTCTACATAGTATATTCCATTACAAAAACTCCCGTTAAGGTCAATCAGTACCTAATTGCTAAGTAAATTGTTTCATTTATGTCAGCTTCAAGCCTTTTGTGGCTCGAGCACATATATTTCATCAGCAAAACTTTTTATCTACAAATGTTGCTGTTCAGTTTACATTTTGCCCCACTTCTCTTTCAAACAGATTTGTGATTATTGCCCGACTCTTGTTGCTAAAACAATCACATCATTAGTGATGTTTACATCTGAAAAACAGCCAACAAAAATGTTTACAAATAATTCTTTGTGAATCAATTTCCTGCATTTTTTTTTTTTTTTTTCAATTTCAATCTGTCTGTTTATTGAAAAGCCACCTTCAACAGATTCTTAACCATGTAAGAGATGGGGCAGCATTTTCATAATACAATACAATTTTGCATGGTTACAAATAGAGTTTGCACATGCAAAATACAGATGATCTAAATTATCAGTCTCTGGTTAGAAGTTTTGGAAATATTATGACAAACCAAACTCCACAATAAAATCTTTGTAAGTTGAAACCAAAACATCACACTCAGTATACTTTAAATTATTCATCATCCACCCAATTTTTCAATACTGGGAGGAAAAAAAGCAATGCAGTACAGTTTGCGTTGGCATGCATTTCTCTAGGATCCAAACAATTCAGATTTCTAGCAACAGAGTACTTCAAAAAACACTTGTTTTGCAACTTTTTCACAATGCATTCCATTTGTACCTGTATGTCATGCTCTATGTCGACATCCTTGTCAATTACTCAATTCTTTAACAGTGCTTTTCTATATGGCACAGTATAGATTTTCATTCTTGCTGCAGCAGACTAAGATGTATTTAAAACAAGCATGTTATTGTTGAATGCACAATGCAAGCTAACAACTTCACATTTTGGTTCTTTCAGCCCACTGGAGCACAGAAATAACCGTTCTTCAAACAACATCTTGAGGAATGTTGGTTTCCCAGGTCATGCACCAGCCGTGTCTGCTCCTTTTGGGTAAGAGAAAGATTGCTTCCGTTTTAAAAATGTCAATTTTTAAAAACTTTCCACTTGTAGTTTGCTTTGCTTAAAAAAGTTTAGGTCATATTTGTTAACACTGGGATAGTAACTGCATGTACAATTCAGCAAAGTCAACAAAACATCTAGAAATAATATGGTCGCGGGTCTTGACATTGCTTACGGAGATAAGATGGAGGTGGGAAAGGCCAAGCGAGCCAATTACAGCAAAGTAGCAGAGTCACTGATACAGAGGAGGGGGTTAGTTAATTGAAGATTTGTTTTTTGCTAATAACTAAAGAAAAACATTTTAAACTATAATAACTGTGTTCTACAGAAATCATGTATACAGTACAGCACAGAGTTACATAAGTTTTACGTTCTTGAGTCCATTACATAACATGATTTGTACGTAAGTCAATCGTATGTACTGTACTTGAATGCAACTACAAAAGAAACTAATATTTTTTAAAGTGTAATGTTTCAGAAACAACAAGTCTGTTAGTAAAACTTAAAGGCAATAAACACAACGTTCATACAATGAAAATAATACTGCAACACTCTTAGCACACACAATGTTAATCAAAATTATCAGTTTCATAAATTGCGGGGTGAATGTGACAATGTGCGCACGGGCCATGCTGGCCCGGCGGAGACTTGACAATGATGCACGTGGCTTGTCTACCGCGGCACTCATACACACAGCACAATGCCGGGAAGCTCCACGCTACACACGTCTACTGAGCGAGCTTGAAGTACAGAAATGTTGCCATACACAAGATGCAATTTGGACTGTGTGTGTCATTCTTCAACTAAAAAATAAAAATTCTTGTGTAACATAAGTTCACCAATTAACCTACATGCTTTAAGTTGAAAATAATGTAATTTTTCTGAGTGAGTGATTCAGTCTTTTGCGACCTTGAATCCAGACATAGTTTTTTCTTCCTTTGAAATAAATTATAATTCTAGCATCCGGTTCCAAAACGGGGCAGTTTCATCTACATTAAGTATTTACTGAGGCAAAACTTTTCTCAATTATTTCTGTTTGTAGTTCAGGAATTTAGCTTGCCGAGCCTGCATCTGCACTTCCGACCTCGTCTGTGATCTTGATGTGAGTCCATGTTAAGGCCATGCATACTCTCATGTTTTTACTGTTTTCACGATTAATCATTTTTAAGCCTAAATGAGAGCATCTATCAAAAATGTTTTTTTCTACTTTTGTTTAAAATGATTTTCATCAGGTTGGCCAATTTTTTCAAATCAGTTAATGCTATCTACAATGGTTTTGGCTAATTATGAAAGTAACAAAATGATTGCTGACCTTTTAGTCGAAACAGTGTAATTTCTTGTCTTGAAAAAGTATCTGTCACAACTGTCCATATCTTTTTACCCGGCTTACGTAGACAAACCTTAGTGTTTTAATGTCTGTTTTGAGAGACCTGCAGAGGTAATGCTGCTGTCGTAAACCCTGTGCAGGGACAGATCTCAGATTTACTTCACCCGGGGCAAGATTTATTAAGTAAAAAATTTTCGGCACCACCACCCAGTGGCTTCTCTAACGGCCCCTGTGACAGACTACCTACCCCTCCCTTCACCCCTCTAGCCACCGCAACATTTGCTTCACACGCGATAACAGGCAATACCGCTGTCTGCAGCTACTGTGATCAACCAAATGCGAAGGAGACAGAGAGAGACACTCAGCAAGCATCACAAATGTGCCGCGTGAGCTGTTTTGTTGGTTGCAACCACATCCCGCACTTTATCACGTCGACACAATTTGGGGAAAAAGTTGCGCAACTGGGAATTTATGTAAGTTGCCCCATGTTTCAATTTAGATAGTTGCCGATTTAGAATAACCAAAACACCATTCATGTATCTAGGACTGTACACTAGTTTTATGTTAGCCTGCTTTCCACAAACCAACCAACCCCCCCCCCACCCACGTATGCTAGTGATGAGACAGCAGTCTCCCTTCCCTCTCCACAGAGACCCTCTGCCTTCTTCTGTCTCTGCTCTGTGATTAAGATTGAGTTGGCCAGAGTTTTAAATATGCCACTGTTTGTATTTATAGTAGAGTATCAGGTCACTGCGATTTATGATTTATACTTCACGAGATGGCTTCCAAATGGCAGAATCTATGTTCAAATTTAGTTAGTTTTTTAAAAAACAAAAAGGACAGAACACGACAACTGAGGTTTTGCGACATTTTGATACAGGCAACAGGATTGTTGAGGAAAGTGTTACAAGGTCATGCTCCCCTGTTTATACTGTGTTTGCGATAGTTATTTCGTAAGCCTAAACAAGAGCAGATATCAAAACTGTCTGTGTGGCAAGTTTGTCAGAAATAGTTTTCACCATTTAGGCAAATTTTTTCAAGACAGTAAATATTACGGTATTACCTAATTATGCAACGTACACAATTTTTGTTAATTGACTTATTAGTGGAAACTGTTTAATTTCCCCTCTTGAAAAAATTAGCTATCACTGCAAAAACCATTTCAAACAAAACTGTCAAACATTTGTGATATCCGATATCTGCTCTCATTCAGGCTTAAAAAATAATTATCGCAAGAACAGCAGAAACAAGGGAGCATGGCCTTAAAAAGCACTGCTTTCTTGTGCAAAATATTAAAATATTTTACACTGAACTTTATCAGTGCTATGAGACACTTTCCCGTACACAAACTGTAAGGTTTGCAATGACATTGAAAAGTGGAATACACTAGACATGTGCGAGCAAGACAGCCGCAGTTGTTATCTCCATGGTAGATGTGTATGTGTGTAACACTGATCGCCTTGTTGGATCTTTTCTTGATATCAGTCAAATTTATAACACTACAGTTTAAATGGCATGTGAATGTAAAAAGGTGGTCCTAACAACTGAACAAACGCGGCTATTAATCGACAGATTAGATAAAGGAAAGACTGTGACAAAGCTTGCTAATGACTATAGCATTGGTGTACAAACTGTTCGCGACATTAAACGCAACAAAAATGTTGCTAAAAACTATGACAGTGATGCGGGTCCTTTGAAACTAAAGACTTTGAAAACTTGCAGAGATTTAGATGTCGCTACAGTCTATACAGTATTAGTATTCCATTATTTGACAGATCATAAAAAGTAGGGCAATGTAAACAAAAACATTAGTATCCTTCCACCACAATTTGCTTTCCAGCTGACAATCAAAACATTCCAGCTGACAATCAAAACATGTCAACAGTTAAGGCCACGGTCGTAGAAGAACAGGTCTGGACACTCGCCTGGATATTTGACCCCCTTGTTGTTTGGCTGTAGTTCACCAAGTTACTGAGAATATTGTATTTTATTGGCGCTGATGTTACGGCGGTCGGACTAAACTCCGCCCATTTCCTTTCCGCTAAGATAAACAATTTATCAAAACGTATTTTTTATCAATTTATGAAATACTTTCTTCGCTCACAAATTTAAGAAAAGGCTCCAGCAATCTTTATTTACTTTATAAATTTAACAATGGAAAAAAGTGGACGGAGTTTGAGTCCGACCGCCCGGAAAACAGCGCCAAAAAGTACGACATTCTCGGTAACTT
>PNEQ01095999.1:15366-65628 GCA_003012365.1 Medauroidea extradentata
TTTTTTTTTTTTTTTTTTTTTTTTCATTTTTAACTTTTTGTTGCTTTCTAAGCAAGATCGTCTTAATGCAATTCACACATTTTCGAACACTATTTTCCTTTGTTGGAAAGGAAAGTATTCGCTGTGAATCTTAAGGCCATTGTCTTTCATTTGTTTCAAACAATTCCAAATAACTCTAATATTTTTAACTTTGAAATAATTTGAGATTCTGTACAGTCTTACGATACACAATTAGTAATTAGGCTACCATTTGCTAGCAAAAAAATTATTTTGCTTCATTTTGGCTTATTTTCACGACGAATTATGTGATATTTCAGGGGCAAAAATTTAAATATTTCTTTGGTGTGTTGCAACAGAAAAATTCAGACACAAACAATGATATATTAGTGTTAAACCTCTAAGAATGAATTTTGATATATGTATTAATTTGCGTTGAAAAAAAAATTATTTTTCTAAACCACTACAAAACTAAAAATAAAGACCTTATTGTGACAACTTGTGTATGACTGCAACCATAAATAAACAGAGCTGATCACATGACATCATCCACAGTTAGTACTTGATGAAGACTGGCTGGGTGTCGCACACAGCACACAAGAAAAATTAGTTAGTGCTTCCATAAACAATATCCTTGAAATAAAGTTGGTAAATAAACCAATGTAGAACTACAAGTGTTTGCCTTTTTAAAAATATCCGTTTGAATAAAATATGTCTGTAACTCTATAAAAAATTATTCTGGTACCAAGTCCTCGAGGTTTTCCTGTAAAATCTACAAATGTTTCACAGAACACATTGCGACAATTACGCAGTAGTGTAAACTTACAACCAACTTACTGTCATTACTTTGACTTAATTATTTTTATGGCGCTGTTTTTTTACCCTTTCTCACTATTCTTCAAATGCCAGTAGGCATATTCATAATGGCCAGAGACATTGCTTGTTTGGCGATAAGAATTTTACAACTCTTTTTCGATTCCTTATGTGCACATCTGCAGCTGTGCTTCGTGGTCTGTGATTGGATGTTTGTAACTCTCAGTGTCTCAGGTTCTACCCGTCAATCACAGACGTGAAGTGTCGCAGTAACCTTGTTCTGATTGGCTTAGTTAAATGAGCGACGTCATTGGTCGTGGACACACTGCCGATAACAACGAAGCATAGCTGCAGATGTACAAGTAAGACATATGAAACAAAGTGTTGCATCCCCCCCCCCCCCCCCCCCCGCAGCGAAAGTTACCAGCCCCAACAGGACAACTGATTTTCGCGAAAATATTTCACGACTGGTTGTATACGAAAATACTTTAAATTATTTACACATTAATAATTGTATAATTAAAGCTCTTACGCGTCTTGGGGGTCTACTTGTGTAAATCACAGGAATAAGGTGTTGCAGTATATATTTAGTCTGATAAGCTCAGACCAATGAGAAACCTCTGCTACGAACATGCGCTTCCGAAAATCGAAGGAAAACTGTCGCTCACCTAAGTTAATGAAATCTTGCTAGGACGTAAATATTTTCACAAAAATTATATCTTCACACTAATGGGTAAAGAAAAATATCAAGCATGTTAGCTTACCAGTGGTTAAATTGCTTGGCTCGTAACCAAAAACCAACTGGTCGCTGTGTTGGGAAACCACTTCGGTTGCGTAAACATATAAGTTGTTTCATCTTCCTCCGCCCGAAGAAAGCGACAAGTTATTTGTCGCAGAGTAAAACTAGACCTGCAGACATCGAAGGTTAAAATGAACGTTGAATATAATACTGCAGTTTGTTGGGGATCACACGAACTGAGCAACACTGTGAAACAACGGTTCACACTTTCTGTCACTTAAAACACACATAACAGCTCTGACACTAATTATAATTAAATAAGAGACTCTGCTTCTTCAGAAAAACCTTGGGGGAAAAAATCACTTGAGTTTCTAAAAGAAAAAAAATACTGCTGATGACGCCATGGCTAAAGTAGGTTAGACTATTCAATGCGGTCGCAAAACTGCTAGTGTTTCCCACGATGCCGGAATTTAGCATTGTTAATTAATGTTAATTACGGTAGCTCACACGAGCTTTCTAGCCAAGTCTAATTGTTAGTTTACACGCGATCCACTTGCATGATAACATATCCTTGTGGCGCACTCATGAGTCACCGAGTAAAACTAAAAATATTTGTAGAAAGTATTTAGTTCAGTGATTGTATATAGGCCTTAGCCTTTATAAATTATGGCAAAATTATATTGCATAGTTACAGCAATATTTTTCAAAAGTAATATCTGCCTGATGATTTTGTTTTTCGCTCTTATGAAATTCTGAGAACGAAAATAAGAACTTTGCTGCTATAACGTCAATTATATTTACCTTGCGCTACAACAAAAGATTGCAGTTGAACATTTCACGTATAGGCCTATTTAAGCCGCAATCAGTCATACAATTTTTTTTATATTCTTAATTTTCTCGACTGATTGCGGCTTAAATATACGTTAAAAGTTCAACTGCGATGGTTTTATTGTAGCACAAGGGAAAAGAATTGATTTTATAATAGCAAATTTTACATTTTTCTTCTCAGAATTTTACAAGAGCGGAAAATAAAAAATTCAATATGGCGACTGATGCCGAGCCTTAAGAGGGTAGTTTCTTAAATATATTAGTTTTACTTTTGTCTCCTTGCAACTATTTTATGTTACATTTTTGACATTTACAGCCTATAATAACATGCATTAGGACAGATTTTTGTAAGGAAAAGGAAGGTTAATTTTGCTACACGTTTGAATAAAAATGTGTTTTATTATGGAAGAGTTTGCAATAGGGAAAATTTATCCCGTAAGTTTCGTTCCTATCGCTAAGGTATCAGAAAAATACGTAACAGTTGCTAAATTAAATTTAAATGTTTTTGAAAATGACAGAAGTCATTTAACTGTATTCTTAAGTCAACAGAAACCAACTTCGCGTTTTAAACTATCAACTTAATGTATCTTAAAATCCAGGAAAGCTCTGTGATAGGTCAGTGTACATCCCTTGCAGATACCAGCGTTCAAGCGGCAGATAGTTTCCCTGTGACAAACTTTTAACATTGATGTTTCTAAGCTGAAGTAGGATTAACCTTGGTAGCAGAGTGCCTTAGATCACCCATATTTCTTACGAGAGAATGACATCCCTAACTAATAAATAATTCCTCTGAGCACTGGTAAATACACTAATCAAATTTCTATTTCCATGCTCCTTACTTGGTTTTCTTTTAAATAATCAGTATAAAAATTATAAACATACAATTAACTAAATCCAAAAGTTTAATAAAACTATCACTTTAACGTTATGGTGCGCGTTACGTCCAATGCTTCAGGTTTCGAGAATATTATGTCGTCATGAGCATGAGCAAGAACCTAGAAACTGTAAGAAACGTGCAAACAAATATGTTTTCACAACACAATAATGTACGTCTCTTTCAACATTGTCCTGTGTATCAACTATCTATGACGTTTTACAAAACGTTCTCAGAAGCAGCAATTATCGGAACTTACAGGTACAATGTAAAAAAAATGTTAATATTCTGTGTAGTGAAATTATTCCCCGATACAGAAAGAAAAGGTGAAAGTCAAGCAGGGAAAAATGGTTCGAGCATCTCTGACGAAAGGAATGAAACTTTACGTAAGGTTTAGCATATGCTGTTTCGTATTGTCATTGTGATGATCTGCTTATATTTACTTCTTGTGAATACATGATTCGTGAGACAGGTATACTAGGAGACAGTGAAACGTATTAAAACATTTACTAGTATGGGTAGGAAAATTTCGCGAATTCAGTGATTCGCAGGCTAGAATCCATTGTACTATGCATACTCCAGCCTCGTATATTCGTTCATTGTCTGTTGTTCCACTGAGTAGCTGCTAGTTGACTAATAGTCTGGGCTTGAGTGGGCATAGTATAGTTTATTATAACAAGCAAGTAATTATATTCGCGAAATATTCCTGCCCCTATTTGTTAAGTTATCTATGTATTGATATAAGTAGTCATGTAATGTTTACTTAATTAGAGATACAACAGTGTATAAAACTGTTGAAACTTTGTTTAAGTTCTATTAAAATATAATGTTATGTGTAAGTGAACTTGTATAATGCAGCATTGAGTGTGTTAAAAGTGGACAAATATGAATTATATATTTTTATAAAATAGTGTTAGTTTTGTAGATGTTACTTCGGAGTTTATTTTCCTCTTACGAAAAAAATTACCTAGTCAGTTTTCTCTTAATGCCATTTCAAAGTCAACGTTGTATTATTTATTTCTCATCCGTCGCAAAAAACCAATGAACAAAATCAAATGAAATAATTCGTATTGAAACTACACGTCTTGAAGTATATAAAAATACATTACATTAAATTACTATTGCTATAGGTAGCAAAAATTCAACATTTCAGCTACTAAAAAAAATACTGTGCAACGGATTTTCATGCACGAGCATCAAGATGTAGTCAGGGACGTGTAGTTTCAATGTGTATTATTTCATGTCATTATGTTGGTTGGTTTTTGCTAACTTTGATTTTTGAAAGCCCATTGTGGGAAAACTGGGAGAGTTTTTACTTCTATTTTTGGTAAGATAAACAGTTTCTCCCAAGTAATGTCAAAAAACACTATTTCATACGAATATAAATATAATTTTGCCCTTCATGAACGCTCTTTATGTAAGTGGGGTAATGGCCCTGGTGTCGCCAGTTAAAATCAAACAGAAATAAATAAACTTATCACCCACACACACCTTATCAGTAGCAGCAGGACATTATCGCCTGTTCAACGACCTATTTGCCCAGACACCTCTGTCCTAGATATTCTTAGTTCTCAGCTGTAATTCGACTGGCTACTGACATAGTGTATAGCTATATACCTATAGTTCCATACCATATCTGGCAGCTACAGGGATTCCCTATTGGTTTCCTTGCAGGCTTCTTTCTTCAGGAATAAGTATTCCACGGCATATTTAAAAAAAATATCATCAAATAATTGAAGGAAATGAAATACACATAAGATTCATGTATATTTTTTGGATGTGTGTAAGAAATGTTTGGGTCACTAATTAAGAGAAACGTACCATTCTTTCAGTAAAAATATAAACATATAGCCTACTGTTGTCACTAAACCTAAAAGACTGAACAATCCAGTAGGTTACACTCAACAGTTTACTAAACAACATTATGTCGTAGGTATCCTGGATATGTAAGAAACAATTGAAGTACGTATATCTACTTATTAACTTTTGGGCGAGTTGCCGAGCAATTATGAAAGGGTGAAATCGCGAAAATATGATGTCCCACTGCTCCCTTTTCAAAGAACCTCAAAATTTATGTGTAGGGCTTAACCACGGTCTATGAAGGTAGAGGTCTTGACACTGAGGAATAAAATGTGACTCCTTCTTTTCGCCGAGCGCTAGTAGTAATTTAGTGGAAGATTTGTCTTGTTTTTGTATTAAAATGTGAAGTTGTTACCGGAATTGCGAGTATTATATCGAAGAAAAAAATGGGAACGTAATTTTTTACTGGAACACATTTTTTATAACAATAAAATTTAATTTTTCAATATTTTACATGTAGATGCACATTGCAACGTTTCTCAAATTTTGTAGGGCACGAAATATAGTTTTTGTTCGAATGTGTTCACTTAAACAATAATACACAATATATTTCTTCAGGCTACTTTTATAAACAGTTCCACACATGCCAATGCAGTTATGGACATGGAACATGTATATACTATATCAGCTTACCTTATTAACGTTATTTTATGTTAATAATTGCAAAAATGTTAAAATGCGAGATGTAAACAAGACAAATCTTCCATCAAATTACTACTAGCGCTCGGCGACATGAAGGGGCCACTTTCTCTTACTGGAGAGCATAGGCAGTGTCAAGACCTCTACCTCTTAGACCGTGGGCTTAACGCACATCAACGTGTTCGTCATTGCTGGTGATAGTAGGCAACTTCGTATAGCATAGTTCAATATAACATGCGACGTAAGTAGTAAATAAAACAATGTGTTATATACTTAAGAATGTAATTTCAGTTCAATACTTTTGTTCGCCATACAAACTTGTATTACTGTCTCCAGTCTGATCCTTGGCTTGTGGGAATTTTTCTGGAAATAGTTAAAATACGTATTCCAAAACATGATAACATGTTGCGCCTTACACGACTGGTAAGCGACTGTTTACAATTTACACAAATCAAAATCATTCGTTCGTGGCCCGCCATGATTGCTATTTGCCAGAATCAAACAAAAACACATGTGACTATGCATCGTCGAATATCAAATGTCAGAGTGTTTTAAGGCCCTTTAACAATGAGGTCTTATAAGCCGATGATGGTGAAGTAATCTTAGCTTGAGCAGGGTTTCGAAGCCAGGAACTCTCGCATCCTAGACCGCCACCTAACAGAGGCCGACATGCATTACTGAGCCTCAAACTGTTGGTATCTGCACTCTAAAAAATATTGAGTAAATTTACCAGACGTGCGTATATGAGCGCTAAGAAAGTAGGTATAGTATAACAGTTTCCCAGACATCCATGGTAGCATTCCCAAACTTTTATAAAACAGTTAGATGTATACTGAAGTTACCAGACTTGTATTGTAACAAGTGTAGAAGTTTGCATATTTACAAGGCGGAAGTATGGTAACTGTCCCATACTGTGTTTATGTTCATTACTTCCTAAACATTGCAGGAAGTTATTTTACAGTACATATATCACCCGATCATACATGTGGCGAGAAACTACAGTGTTTTCAAGGGTATGTTAGCACAAAAAATTTTAGGAATATATCATCATCTCTAATTATTTCCTTATTTATTACTGTGTTGCAGTCGTCAAAATGTTTATACAGCCATCGTCCAATCACAGAAGTGAAACAAACGTTCTTGGTGTACAATCTAACCTAGAACCAATCAACGGAATTCACGTTAATCTGCTGACAAAGTATGTCCCGTGCATATGGAATACATTTGATGCGAGACCATTACTTTTCCTTCATAAATATTTTCAACCAATATTAGTAACCATAACACACAACTTCAATTGTTTCCGAAGTTAAACTTAGGTCCATGATCCATTTACGAAATCTGTCCGCTGCAACAGATAAAATCAAACACAATTGTAACCGAATAGGGCTAACGGTGAAACTAACTGCATTTTTATAAATATTTACTTGAATGCAAATATTTTTAATATCGTAATATTTGGGGCATTTGAGTTGTTGAAAGTAATTTAAAAATAATAAATTAGAGTTTCTGGCGGATCTGTATAATTTATAGCTACTTATTTTAAAATTGAAAAGTAAATATTGCATAACTGAATTATTGTATAACGACAAAACTTGTTCTTCAGCATGTTTCTTTAAGCTGCACTTTACCATACTGGCCTAGCATATCAAAATACGATAAATGCATTTCCTCTTTGTATATAACTGAGTAATATCGACAACAGATAAGACGAACTACAGAGAAAACATAAGAATTCTACATCAAAACACAGAATTCAGATTTTCTTAATCAGTTTTGTGTTTTTCTTTAAAATGGCGAGTAAAATTCTTTCAGTCGAAACGTTTGGCAAATAGAATGTTGCAAAGATGCTGGTATAAATGGTTCGCAATTAAATTAGCACTTTTGAAGAACTACTTGTCTGCAGCAGTAATTTTAACATATTGTTTATTTTGACGAATTTGTTGAATACTGATGGTGCTACGTTTATGTTAAAAAGTAGCAGGAGAATACAAATTTTCTGAAAGCGAAGAGTATCTATATTTTCAGAAGTACTATTTTTGTCCTGAACCACTTATATGTGGTTCAAACTGTTGTCGAAAATAAATCTGAATTAATTCATTCTGATGAAAGACGCCATTTGTCAGCAACACATTTATACTTGCTGGTTTAGACCTTCAGCCAATAAACACTTAATTGTACTCCACTCTAAAATCACTTTGTTTGCCACGGCAAAATGTTAACATATCAACCACAGATAATTAACTTTGCCGCAAATAAATTTTTGTTTAACAGTTGATAACAAAAAATATGTTACTGTTAAGATAGTTTTTTAATCTTAAGGTGAAGATAATTGCAGTGTTTCTGACACAAACTTTATGTTAAAATGTGACTATCTTTTCTGTAAAGGAACTTACATTATATTCAAAGAAAATCTTTAAAGAGAAAATGTGACACAAAACGTGAGTTCTTCATATTGGTTGTAAAGCAGATTTCTTTGCAGCAAGCTAAATACCTCTGAGGTAAATATACTTTGCAGTGATTCTTAGTTAGACAAAATGTTGTGACAAACAACGTGTTTTTAGAGTGAAGCAGAGCATTTCATCGCTTGAGGTACAGTACCGCTTATAATGACTGATATTTACAACAGCTATATTTATTAATTGATTTGCTACTAATAGGTATAAATATTGCCACAAAAAATGTAAGTTTAACAAAAACATGAATATGGAATAACATTTAAGAAAGCAACAACTACGTACACATATTATTTTCCTCAGTCAGGAAATACCATAAAAATATTAAAATATTTGACTACGTCATACATATTTTACAAACAATAATAAAATTAGGCATAGGCTCTGTGTACATTTACAGACAAGTTCTGTGTATTGAAAAATTATTTTTTATTAGTATAACCACTTTCTTGTAAATATTCAAACGATCACTTGTAATATAACTAACTCACATTTTTTTAGCAAACTGGTTTCCAAAGAAAATTTGTGCAAAACTACAGTAAAGTTTCTTGTCAACTACAGCTGATTATGTTTCACATCGAATAATATGTTTATAAGCATGTATTGCAGTCCTTCCAATAACTATTTGAAATAATTTAAACCACTTTAAACATATCGACATTCTTAATTGTTGCGGGAAAGGATTGCATTGACACAGGTTTTTAAGTTTATTCTTGTAAAACTAATAAAAAAAACTTTTTTCGGTGCAGTTCGAAAAATAATTTGTTTTGACAGAAAATGTATCTTGCCAAGAATGTCCACGAGGTTGTTATGTGGCCATGTATTTATGGAGCTGACATTTTAACTTTATTCGAGTGAAAAAGTTCAGGCACGATTGGTAGCCTAAAGAATAAAGTTCGGCAGACCGTTACAGACTTAAATGTTTGTAATCACATCGTACTGTAAAAAAATGTTTGTTCTTTTACAAGGGAAATCCTTGGAAATCCTGTTGTCAAAGAAATTCCTTGTAAAACTACAAAGGCTGTTTTTGTAAAAAGTACCGAATAGGCATAGTTATATATTAGAAAAATTAAAACATTTTTATGAAAACCTTGTAAATTTACTAAGACGAGGTACACTTTGTATTTTTCACAAGGACAACCATTGTAATTTAACAAGGCATTTCTTTGGCAAGTAGGTGTCAAAGTATTTCCTTTGTAAAAGTACAAAAAAAAGTACAATGTACTTACTGTAGTCTCACATAGTGTAAGGTTAATTGATCTACTATTACTAACTGTATTACTCTGGAATCACACTTTTATTTTTATTTCGTTCGCGATAGTTAAATTTTGGTTAGTTACTTGTGGAACGAAGACTACAACATTTTACAATTACATCAATCACAACGTGCTGAAATGTAAATATTCTATACTGCTACTGATAAATTAATACTTGAATCAACGACAATCCTTTAATTTCGGGTAGCTTCTTATAATCACGTCTATTGCAATGAGACCCCATTTAAACCTATTTGATTACATTATAATAACTGTATAACGGACAGTTAGGTAGGCTACTTGTGGGTCACAGGCAAAATTGGGTAATTACATCCAGTGTAATTAATTAACATAATGTCAGAGACTTGTCTTAGTAAAGTCTATTTGTTACTTGTTTCGCAGGTTTATTTTACTGTTGACCGTTAATTCTGACGTCAAACAACGTAACTGAAATTCTCCTCACATATTGTGTTGGACACGTTATTAAACTGGAAGTAAGAGTTCTTTACAGAAGATAAAACAAAGACAATACAGTTCAGCACAAATGCCGCGTCATTGTTACTCAGAGGAAATAGTTTTGTACAGTCAAACGTGTTTGTATGTGGCCAAAAAGTTACTTGTTTGCCTGCTTTTCAACTAGATGACGTTGTCAGTTCAGTGCTATTCATTTAGTTAGAACTAGAAAATATCTTCTGAATTGTTTCGTCAGTAAAAAAAAAAAAATTGTCGAATCAAATAATTTACACTCTAAATTCAATTGAGTTTTAACAATCAGTGCAATGTTAATCACTAAAATTGCAGTTAACAATTTTTTTTTCTAATGAAACTTCTGAATTCAGTGAAAATTAGTTAACAGGCAGGTGAAATTCACTGCGAATAGTTATAAATCACTTTTAAATCAGTAGCACTTAATAAGTGAAGCAATCAGCGCAGTTTCAACTAACTTCAGTAGCTTATTTTTTGTCCTAAACATCTGGAGTTTTACCGAATCGGTTCGTTTTTCGCTTATTAAGTTTAAAGTGTACATACTAGTCTATGCACACGTAAATAGACCTATAGTTAGCTGTAGGCAACGGTTTTCTTTGTACAGTAACAAATGCCCGTCTATTATCAAGCTTCAACAAATCAGCGACAGCAAAGCCGCGGCTATCGTTTGTTCAGCCTTGACCGACTTTCTAACTACTCGAAGGTTGATTGTTCTGTGCTAGCGTCCATTTGCGTTTCAGTTCGCAAAGTGTGTCGAGTAACTTGGGACCGGATATTATCGCGACAATATTTAGCCAGTAAGCATGAAAGATCTTAGTTGTAAGACACTGGAACCAGCTGGAGCTAAAGCCTTCGCGAAAAATTACCGTATCTATGAATAACGTGTTACATTCTGAAACTGAGGAAGTCTATATGTAGTGTATACAACCGGTTAAGAATCAAATATTCATAGAAATATTCACTGTAAATTGTTTTACTAAGCATTCTAATATGGACATCAGTTAGTTCCTAAACCAGTTTTTTACAAAGTAAAAAAAATTGTACTTTTACAAAAAGGTTTTTTGGAAACCAGTTTCCAAAAAGTTTTTTATAACACTACGAAAATATTTTGTAAAATTGACAAAAATCTTGTAAATTTACAAATTTCTTCGTATATTTACAAACATTTCTGTAAATCTGCAAACAAATTTTGTATATTTACAGCTAATATCTGGTTTATTTTATAATAGGCCTATTTGCTTGTAGTGTTACGAAAATTTTTTTGGAAACAGTTTCCAAAAATTTTTTTTTGTGAAAGTACGAAATGTTTTGTAAAATGTGAAAGGTCTCCTAGGTTTATTTTGTTTCAATTAGAAAAATCTGCTCATTAGCAATATTTTACTAGTTCCCAAAGTTGTTTACGATATTTGTAACCACTTTAAAAGGTTTCTGACATCTTACTTTTATTATCTGACTAATAATGTTCTGTTATTACGTTACAAGAATTTCCTTGTCAATGTACAAACATTTTTTACTGTGTAAACAGTACAAATAAACGAAAGTAAATATTTCAACACGTAGCAATGGGATGCGTAAAGCTGATATTGAATTTGTACAAACTCAGCGAGATCCCACCAACATTTGTATCTCTAGCGAACGATTTTGTTTGCTTGTTGAACGCGATATATGACTGCATTTCATTTAAAGAAGGCTAACTAATTATTATTAATTAATTACATATTAAGCCTGGTGTCGCGTTTCGTATATATTTACAATTCATTATATTCACTTAAACAAAATTTAGCCACTTAAGACTTAATGCTATGTTGCCTAAGCAACATTTTTAGGGTTTAAAGACGTATAGGATGGATAGCTTCGAACTCAACATAACCGTGCTGCTTACGGGGAATTCCGAGAATACAGACTTGTTGGTATTTCCCTGCTATTTTGTTGGTTTTCACAAATACCCTTTGAATCTTCAGAATGATTTTAGCTGTTTCGTCTCTGCAATATGAATTATTTTATATTCCTATTTATTTGATTTAAAGTCCTCTGGTTACAAAATACATTTATTTAAAATAAATGTTGGCCTATCACTTACACACAAAATAATAATTACGATCCTTTATTTCTTATTGTTAGTATTTTTAATGGGTTCATATCGTATTTCAGCAGAAATGTGGAGGAAATAACGTAAATTAACAGCACCAGGCAACTTAAATTAGCTGTTTGGGGATTAACTATATATAAATTTCAACCCAAAACCCCGGACCACTTAGAATTCTTATACTGATCACGCGATGGATTATGAACCTAAATAGTTGTTTCGGACACGGCTTAAGATTAGCGACATTCGTCGTGTTGCCTGTGCATTCTTTTTTTTATTGAAAACGTTTTCATAACTAGTTTGCAGTTTTTTTTTTGTGAAAGCACAAAAATTGTTTGTTTTTTGCTTATTCGACTGCAGTATTTTTTTTTTTTTTACGAACAGTAGGTATTTGGTAATCATACATGTTCACAGTTACACAAGCACTGCCTGAATGAACTATTTACAATCACTTAGCAGAGCAATAAAGAAATACAAGCCCTATTACATCAACACTTGTCAGTGGACAAACCCACCGAAACACACGGGGCTTTATTAAAACACTAGTTTTTGCCGCGATTCCGTTCTCGTAGTTTTAAATTTGATTTGATAATAGTCTAGGCCTATATTTAGTATGCGTACTTGTTTTTTTTTTTTTTTTTTTTTTCGATAGATTGCACACAGCCTCTTAGAAATTATTTTATAACTCGTAAAAATATGTATTTCTATTTTCTATTATTTACAAAAAATCTTGGCTACTTTTCTGAGTACTAAATTGTGTCACCCGCCACCCCCCCCCCCTTTATATTCAGAAGTTATTTTTAGGAACTTTCATGGCGTGCGTACAACTCACCAACGTTTCATCACAATCGCATAAATGATAGGCCTAGACGCCCATATCGGGAGGGACAGTTGACTATCGCGAATAGTTAGTGTCATATGCTTAGCTGATAATCGTGTCAGGTACTGGACGAAGAAAGCTCCTACTGCTCTACATGCGAGCCATAGCGACTTGCAAACTTCGCGTGCGTCAGATTGGACTCCGAGGTACTGTGTAGGCCTACTACATCCAAATTCTGCTGTCGGCCAACTGGCGCACCTGAAGAACACTTTCAACTAAGAATACATGGTCAAATGGTCGACTGTAAAATCCCCAGTGCATATACAGGGCCGTGAATACTAGCCTACAGACAAAAATAACACATAATTTGCCTGTCTGTGCGAATAGCTTGGGCGGTGTAGTTCTGCGAGAAGAAGAATGTATGCATGTAACAATCTGTGTAAACTAATGACCGGAGGAACAGTCAACACTATTATGAAGGGTGAGTGGAAGAATACAGCTACTCTTCTGCACGTACAAAGAGAAACTAAGCTAGGAAGAAGGTGGAGGCAGTTACCTGGAGACGACGCAAGGCCGGCAGCGAAGGGCAACGCAGGGCCGCCACCAAACACGGGGTACAACGAAGCCGCCCACTGTTGCTGCTGGTGTTGCTGAAGACTTGCAGAGTAGGCGGCCGCCAGCGCAGAGAAGGGTGTCGGCCTGACGGGCGGCACGACGGCGGCGGCGGGGGCGGCTCCCGGGGGCGGCGCGGCCTCGTCCCCCTCCACGTCGACGACGCTGGCATCATCGCGGCCCGAGTCATCGTCGTCCTCCTCGGAGGAAGGGTCTGGCGAGGGCGGCGGGGAGGCGGCGCGATGGCTCGGCCTCGTGTCGGCCAGCAGAGCCTCGACACTGAAGCTGATACGCGGGGTTGAGCGCTGGTGTGCGGGCGGCGGTGGTGGTGGAGACGTCGTGGCTTTGACGTCGTCGTGCATCATGACGCTGCTCGTCGTCTCGTCCCCAGGGCAGCCCAGCCTCAGCACGGTCATGCTAGCCGTGGCGCCGTCCAGCATCAGTTCAACACTCTGCCTCACTCCTGCCTCGTCTCATTCTCTTCTCTCTCTCGCTCTCTACAGACACACGTACACGACGAGCGCTCTGACTCGACTGCGCTCTGCTTCCCCTCCGCCGTCCGCCTCAACCAGTCCCTCCCCTCCCCTCACACCTAGCCGGGGCGGGGCCTGGGGGCGTGGCCTCGAGCCCCGCCCACCCCGCCCGCTCTTTAATGAGATTGAGTCTTCGGGGAAACGGAAAAGCGACCAATGGGTTTCACGACGAGGGACGGAGGGAGGAAGAGGCTGAGAATGGGGCAGCTGACGGGTGACGTCACGTAACTTGTTGTGTGGAGCATTTCAGCTTTCTCTCTTTTAACCGCGGCCTCCCCTCCCCTCGTTGTATTTGAACAATTCCCTCCTCTCATTCTGGGCGCCTCGTTCCCAGTGAAGTGCTTGTTTAAGTGGCTGATAAATGATGGAGTGTAGGTGCTCGTGCGAGGCGTGTTTACGCTGGGACTTAATTATGTTATGTAGACAAGCGGGTTGTTCGTCGCACGAGAGGGGACGGTGAGAGGAGTAGGGGAGGGGATAGTGGGAGGAGCCACACCTGTCACTCGTCACACCGCGCCTACATCTCTGGATAAGCAGAGCTAGCTCTGATAGTTGCATGCGATGTCAGAGATCGTGGCTGACCTGGAAGATACTAGCGCTTTAGCCGTCAACACATTCCCACGAGACGAGGCCCTGAATCGCTGTCTAGCTCTCTTATCGCCGTTCGTGAATATGCTTATGCCTAGTTGGAAAAATAAACTATGGACGCTTTTTAAGAGGAGTCTTCGCCGATGTCGAATTTCCACCTTTGTGGGATCAGCGTAGCGATAAGAGTCAGTGCCCCACACTTGACGAGAAGCATATCGCCTCTATTCGCAGCCCAAACTGGCGTGCAAGGTTTTCCTTCTAGTCTATTTCTTACGGGACTTTAAGAGGTGATCATAAAATTTTATTTTTTAATAGTATGAAGTAAAGACCAACGCATGCCTCTCGCGTTGTACTTTACGAATTCAGGTAATATTTTCGGAGTTACAGCATTATAAAAATATCTGTTTTTAGCCATTTCGAGAGACCCAAAAATCATGTTTCTGAGAAGCGTGCTGAATCCTTGAAAACATAGAAGCATAGTTTCAAGTGTGTGTTCTTTTCGTAGATAAACATAATATGAATTCGTTAAGCTGTTTCTTGTAAAAAAAAATAATACGTGTGACTCGCTGCAACGCCGTGCGTGCGTCAGTCGAGGACTCCTCTTAAACGATAGGAATATTGGCTGTCAAACAGAAGGATAAGACAGACACTAGTTGAGTGACGCAAGCTTAGAGACGATAATGCGTGTGATAAGTGAGCCAGATTCATCCTTATAGCCTGTGCTCTCAGGCTTGTTGTAGTCTAATAACAAGCTAATTACATCTGCAACTACAAGGTGTTTCTGAAATACTTGTAGACTACAAACTTCGCAGGTAGGTTCCTTACACCAAAACAAGAAAAAATGTTCATATAAACATGTGTCCGAAAACCATTAGTTTTAGAGCTATTAACAAAAGTTCAGTTCAGTGTGCTGCAAGGTAGTTTTGTAAACATCCATCGAATAATGTTATTGTTTGCAGGGCCCTAATTTCTAACCTATCAGCATTGGTGAAAGTGTCGTAAACACAGAAAGTCACAGCAAATGTTGGAAATGACATCCCCATGCTTCCACACACAATTGCACACGTCTGATAATGCATACTGTCGAAACCTTTCAAATACTCGCACATGATGTCTACGGTTTCACAGGCCTCCGTGGTTACATCTGCAGAACAACACTAGTCAAATATAATGAACAGATCATTCACAATGTGAACAAGTTTCCTTGGTAACAAATCGCCTTAGAGGCTACATATAAGTTTATGACACTTTCACCAATGCTAATAGGATAGAAATTATGGTATTTGCGATCAATAACATTATTCGATTGTTGTTTACAAAACTAATTACCTTGCAACAGATTGAATAAAACTTTGATTAATAACTCATAAACTAATGGTTTTCGGACGTATGTTCAGACAAACAAAGTTTTTCTTGTTTTGGTGTAAGAAACATACCTCCGAAGTTTGTTAAAGTATTTCAGAAACTTCATTTCTTATCTCCAGGAAACTGAGCGCATAAAAAAAATATATTTTTAGCTAAGTTATATACACTATTTTTTATGTCTTTAATGACACACGACATAGGACTAAAGTAAATCGTTGTGAGCACAGATAATAGCTTTTCATCTTTCGTGGGAAAATGCCGTATTCCCAATGGTATTCGGGTATGTCTACGAGCAAACATAGACTTTACAGAAAACTTTGCTAGTTGCTCTAACAAGCTTTCAGACAAGGCGTTAAGGGAACCAGCTGGTGCGTTTCTCTGTTTTGTCTCGAGAACATATTTTTGGTGGATGAAGCAATATTTTTTTACCGTTGCATGGCATGAATGAATGTTACAGGCTTACATACAGATGTTCTGAAACTGTTCCAACGTCGGTATTTTTTTTTTTTTTGTAACGGGGAACAGAAACAAGCACCTGAATTATTCATAAAAGTACACTGTAAAAATTGCTGGAATATTTAGGAAGTAATTAACCTAAATGCAGTATGGGACAGTTACCATACTTCCGCCTTGTAAATATGCAAACTGTTACAGTTGTTACAATGCAAGTCTGGTAGGCCTAACTTTAGTACACATCTGATTGTTTTATAAAGAGTTTAGTAGTGCTTCCATGGATGTCTGGGAAACAATTATACCATACCTACTTTCTTAGCGCTCCTATATGCACGTGTGGCAAACCTACCAACCATTTTTAGTGTAACTGACCGAACGCAGTACTGACCCTAACTGTTAGGCCTATATTGGAAGGTAACGTGACTTGTCGAAGTGGAAAACGTAAACTTATACTTATTTATAAGTAATTCAAGTAGCCTATTTACGGGGGAAAGAAAGCAGTAATCAGTAAATTTTTATTTGATTATTTTACTATCATTATTTTCCTTCTCTGCGTTTTTATTAATTCGATATCTTATCAGACCGTTGGTTTGTTAGTTCTGTACAAATTTTACTTATTTTTAATTCATTGCAAAATTCCACACACGCGATATAAATAGCAGAAAATAATTATTGAAATTAAAAAGTCATACATCCCATTTTTAAAACAGTCAAAAAAAGGAACAAAATAATGTATTCTATGAAATCATTTGCAACATTTGAAACATAAAACGTGAGTCACATCAATAGACAACTGGTGAATGAATATTGCTCTTAAGTCACAAACAATTCAACTGCTACTTGCGAAGTGTTCTAGGGCAAGCTGTGAATATAGCAGCGACTACATTATCTCTCGGTTGCCCGTGGAACCATTTGACTGGTAGAGCCGAGGAGACTGTTGAACCAGTAGAGTGTGAGAAGTAAAGAACATATTCTACAGTTACACATCTTGGTCTGCACAACTCAACTGACACATACTGATCTTGTATAGTCGGATCTTACACCGCTTGCCTTCTGTAAACATTTCATTCCGCTGCAAAGTACATTACATGTTGTATGAGTTCGCTCAATTACATCTCCCTCGTCACTCCTTACTACTTGTAGCTTATATATTGCATACGCCCCACATTTTACATTATGTTTATACAAGTATTTTCGCAGAGATAATTATTTTATATTTATTACTTCGTTTTAAAAAGTCAATTTTGTTTGAAAAATATAAATTTCAACATTCATTAGCCTAGATGTAAGTTTTTTAATATAGCTTAATAATTCTTGGCGATGTTTCATATGTATCAGTATGTGTTAAGCATTTTACTTAGAGCATGATGTTTCGAACGGTAGTCCTAATTTTGATGCAGTAATAATTAATTTATTTCACTGTGATTTCCTTGTTTTTTCATGTGGCTGCAAACTTGGTAGCTTGGGCGGCGTTGCTGGTTATTTGACGGCAATTATTTTGTAGCGTAAAACGTTAAACTTTTCTGGAACATTCGACGACCTTTCAAATTTTACAAAATATCTTATGCAAAAAATTTTCTTGGAAACTGGTTGTCAAAAAAGTGACACTTTAAACAATTGTAAAATCTAGGAGAAATTATTTGTAAATGTACAGTTAGACTATAATTTGTATATATACGAAAGTGTTTGTACAGAAGAATTTCCTGTAGGCTAAAGCTTACAATTATTTTATAAACTTACACAAAAGATTTTTTGGAAACTAGTTTTCAAAGAATTTTTTTTGTAAAAGTACTAAACATTATTGCAGTGTAGGTGTGTTTACAAAACCGGATTCGTTGAGATGGAGATTTATAGTGAGCATGTATTATGTCAACAACCTTGAAAACACTGCAGTTTCTCGCAGCATACAACCCTAGATGAAAATTAGACTACAGATGTTATATAGATCGAGCACAGATGTTAAACATTACACTTTTTGAATTCTCTTTGAATGTATCAAATAGGAATACTGTTTCACAAACAGACAACAGCCAGTAGCGTACAAATATTTCAACATGCTGCAGATGCGTGAGAGGAAACCTAGTAAATAGTCACGTTTTCCGCAATTATCACCAAATAGGCCTACAAAAGATAAGTCAGCTGACTAAGTAATATACGAATACCCAGTTTGATGAAATTGGGCTAAATATGTCCGAGATGTCTTTCTACTATAAAGGTAAAAAAAATACCGCAGTTTTCAAAATATTACCAAAGGATGAGCAAAATAACAAAGTCGAGTCAGCTTTGTATGTAGTAACTTATTTGTGTGCGAAGTTTGATGAAATTATAAAAATGATTCCTTAGATATCTAGCTTGATGAAAAATTGTTAAAATGGCCGCCATTTTGAAAATATGAACCGGGGGTGAACGAACACAAGTAGGAACCCTGGTTTTTGCGGAAAGAATGTTGCGGCAGTTAGTTTCGTTGCCTGACGTGGACATCTGCAGTTCTACTTGGTAATGAGTGGTAGGATGTCTTCGGCTTCTTCTTGTGTGCCTTAAAGCTGTGATTTTACTTGTTATTTACAAGAAGTGCGTAGAGAAGTAGCCTACAGCGTATGCTTCACTATTCCTTTCCGTTTGGTATTTTTTTTTACCATACAGCAGCCTGGAAAACTAGTTTTATAGGCATTTTGAGATGCCCCGTAATTATAAGTTTCTAAGTTTGATATCTTGAAACCAAAAATGGAGAAGCATAGTTTTAAATGTGTTTTATTTTCTAAGACATACATGTCTTAAGTCACGCTCCGCAGCATTAAAAGAAATCCTAACACGCTATATGCACCAGTTGTATAGTGCTCTTAAAATTAATTCGCGAGGTTTTCAAGGCTGTAATTAAAATGTGTTGGTT
This sequence comes from Medauroidea extradentata, assembly GCA_003012365.1. Lineage (NCBI taxonomy): Eukaryota > Metazoa > Arthropoda > Insecta > Phasmatodea > Phasmatidae > Medauroidea > Medauroidea extradentata. The sequence continues at coordinate 34,662 of PNEQ01095999.1, forward strand.
TACATCAAAATTTATAAATGATCAAAACAATTGTATTTTAAACAAATAATTTACATTTTTACTGAGTGATACCAGGCCTGCGAAGTATTAATAACTTTAATAATAGTGCCACTTAAAATAAATGGCATGAGTGTGTACACGGAACTTACAGTTTCAAGTTATCGCATAACAATAGTTAGAAACAGCGATACAACAATCGTCATTGTTTTGGTATTAAACACATGCAATTATCGGCGATAACTGCTAAAACATTACATTGTTAGAGATGATGGTTTATCGCGGGAAAACTTGACAATTTGGTAGGTTTCAACACTCGTTCAGCTTACCAGAACATTACTGGCTCTCACTTGTACGTGAAGCTGTTGTCCTATTTGACTGAGACAATAAGGATTCTGCTATTGTAATATTCGATGCCTGTTATTGGTCTGTAGACAGCTACGTTATGTCAGACTACATCACCCTATATATATATATATATATATATATATATATATATATATATATATATATATATATATATATATATATATATATAGGGTGATGTACATCTGACATACATATATATGTCGCATTTAACTACAGTGTTTTCAAGGCTATGTTGGCACAAAACGTTTTTGCGTTATACATTATAGTTCATTGAGATAGAAAATAAGTAGACTTATTCACAATATGCTACAATGAAATTTTATGTGAAATATTTGTCCAAGGGTTTCATCGTTAAAATTGCTCCAGCAAATACTCTATTTTCTGATTGGTTTATGTTCGCGGAATAAAGTCACACGAAGGAAGTAGTTGACTCAGAGAGTGAGTTTAACGGGTTGTACTCGTGTGCGAGCGATGTTGTAGCACGTGACTTTAACTTCACGGATACTTGGATATGGATTTGATAACTCGGCAGTTATTCGTGTGAGAATGTTCAGTGGTTTATAGAGTATTCAGAATTAGTGAATATTCACAGATTGGCCATTGGTTTTTACATAATCCTGATGGAGCAGATTCAACTATTGGCTCAGTGATAAAGCAGTGAAAAACTAGTGAATACTCACAGATTAAATTTTGGAATGTTGTCACATCATATAAAAATTATTGATTATTCGCAGATTTAATAGGGTTTTTTCACAGATTCAATTAAGTCTTAGTTGAAACTGCTCTAACCAGAATAGGGACACCTATAGCCTACACTTTGCTGTGAGATAATAGCCTAAATGTATAAATCAGAATTAATGAACATTAACAAATTTGTCAGTGTTTTTTACAGATTCCTGATGGAGTAGTTTCAACTATTTAATCAGTGACAAAGCACTGAAAAATAGTGAATATTCACTGATTTACTTCTAGAGTGTTAGCATTATACATGAAAGTTAGTAAATATTCACAGATTTAGTAAAGGTTTATCACAGATCCAATTGGTTGAAAGTGCTTCATCCAGAATAGGAACACTACACACACTTTACCATGAAAGAATAAATGTGCCTCTGAAGCCAAGTTCCACGTCGGCTCTGGTAGAGTGGTTTTTACCATGAACGTGTGGTAATTGCGAGAAGTAGACCCAGACATCTAGAAAAATGACACATCCGCCTTTTATAGATTTTTTACTGTTATTATTTTTTGTGACTCCAGCCGGATTTTTTGTGACACTGAAAAAATTTCCTGCTCTCTTCCCATAAGTGATATTACATAAGTTTTTAATTCTTCTCGTGTGTGTTCTAATTTTTTTGTTCATAAAATAAATTTATGTATTAAAGTATATGCTAAAAGTACTTATTTTCACATTTTATTTTTTTGTTTATTGCTATTTTGAAGGTCGTTCGCTTGAAGTTTAACAACAATGAAACATTATCAAATGATTTGCTTCCAAAACAATTGATTTGCTTCCAAAACAATTGATTTACATGTGGTAAGCATATTCGTTGTCATGTCTGTATTAAAATCTCCTCCACATGACGAGTGAATGTAGACTACTCTTTTTTGTCCGCAGTGTCTGGTAACTCTTGTGAGGATGCATGCAGGGACACACGTGACGACCTTCCAACTGCCAACTGACACTCCTGCCAACGTCATTAGCAACCACTAACGACTCCACACAGTCGCTAGAAGAACATGACGACATAAATATTCTTTGTGTCAGACCTTTCTTCCATACGATCTTCTTCGCTCGTGTGACGTCACCATCCTTGCACTCGTACAATTAATTAAATACGAGTTTCCAGCCAGACACGATTTCTCTAAAATTTTTGTTTGTTTGTTTATACTCCTGCATCTCCGTAAATAACTGTTCTGGAAACACGGTCTTCCTGCATGAAAACTAAGTTATCTGTAGCCTATAGGATAAAATCATTGTGTGAATGTTTCCTATGGACTTCAAAACTGCTGGAGAGGTTTTGATGAAAATTTCAGGCAATCTTCATATTGGCCCAGCGGGTGATCTAGTGAGGGCTGGTAGCGATCATATTATCAGATTTATTTATTTGTTTTTGCTTTTTGCAAATTTTGTGTCGTATTTTTCCTACAAATAAATAAATATTAATTAACAAAAATTAATTAAGTAGGCATGTCAAAGTATAGACTTAAATTCTTGGCTATATGCTACCCGGGTCGCTAGTTATCTATAGACACCATGTTTTACTTTAGTTCTTATTAAAGAGACAGCCTACATAATATAGAGCATGACTGAAAATGGTAGCAACGGTACTCTGTTTCCTGAAAGTATTGCAGGAAAGTACATAATGTAATCTGCAGTTCAATCCTTTGTCTTTCGACACGTGCGATATCATAGAGTTACAGATCGAAAGGGGTTTACACAGTTAAAAACTTAAACAGTAAGAAGTAGACTTAATAATTAGGCATGTACAGTCACAAAAATTGAGCATATACAATAGCGAGGTTAGTGCTTAAGTCCAGCCAATAGCAGCAGACTTTCAATATTATATGTTTTGCTGTATTGTTTATACCAAAGGCTATGCTGAAAAAAAATTTAGTAAAATAATGAGATAACTATTGCGAGGCATGTAAACGAGGTTATTCTATGTTATATTCTCTCTCTTTTAATGTTGTGGGTTTCTATTACTATTGATTGAAAACACCGGCAGTTATGTGTTTCGATACTTCTGAAACTCAGAACTTGTTTCGTCAGTCCCACGAGAGATGCTATGCTATATTGACTGTTGTCGTAGAGCTTTTAATCACGACGTACCGCGAATATCCGTGGTGCGACTCGCGAGACACTCACACACGCCCACTCTTCGTGACAGTCGCGGCCAGAGTCGGTTTTCTCCGCGGCTTCCCACAAACGTCCGCGGTGGCTCCACCCTTCGTGGAGGTTGCCGAATGCCGAATGTTAGACAATTTTATTGTGTGTTCAGTTTTTAAGCTTTGACAGTTATTCAAAATTGTATTATCAAAATTTTCTCTTCGACAAAGCATAGGATACATCCCAGGTAAACTGCTTGACTTAAATAATTATGGAATATTTCATTAATTTGTCAATATTATAGGTTAACATTTAAGAATTCTCTTGCAATGATTCCGCATGACAAATTAATGAATGATTCCATTATTATTTATGCCAATCTGTGTATCGAGAATATATCCTATACTTCGTCGAAGAGGAAATTTAGATAATACAGTTAGAATAAATGTTATGGCTGAAAAATAAAATTGTCTAACCCTTCTGTATGGCAATTGGATTCCGTCGTAACGGTCCTGCGACATCACGCTTGGAGAAAAAACTTGAACGCGGGAGACTTCTTCCTAAACAGGTGTACATTTACTTCAACCACTGAATTAGTACAGTTTATATGCCAGACATGCCGTGAAATAAACCTTCAAGAAAACAGGGTCGAATCACTACCAAGTGTGGTGTGAAGCTGGCTATATTTGCTGAAGCGGTAACCAATGAAAACACAACTTACGTTCGAGGAAACGTAGTTCATGAATGCTAGCCTATAATTCTTCGAGTCCGCGAAAATTATATGTCATTAGTAGGGCTAGGGATATTTTACGAGTTTAACGACCAACATGCTAGAATACGTTATCATTGGCTATTTATCGAAGCCATATCATTTGTCTATTACCTGCTACTCGTTCAGACAGAAGACAATGAACGAATAGACGGGGCTTGAGTATGTATAGGACATTGTCATTGAACTCACGACTTTTCCTAGCCCTAGTCATAGCACGGTCGTAGAAGAACAGGTCTGGACACTCGCCTGGAAACTTGACCTCCTTGTTGTTTGGCTGTAGTTCACCAAGTTACCGAGAATATTGGCTAGAGAAGTGACAGTTAAAACATTTGACCATCGACCATGAAGCACAGCTGTATGTTGTTACAATTGCCTTACTCTGATTGGTGCAGTCAAATGAGAGACGTGTCTGAGCAAAGACACCCTGCTAATAACCATAAAGCACAGCTGCAGATGTGCACGTGAGGCATTGAAACAAACTGGTGCACAAAGTCATGACTCTAGTTATTGGCCTGAAGGGTTTGTGAGAAATGGTTTCTCATTTGACTCCGCCAATCGTAACGAGGTTACTATTGCGTCATACAAGTATAATGTACACGTTGATAGCCTACATAAGGCCTAAGATTTTCCGTAGACATGAGCTCATATATTGTGAAAAGTAACCACTCCCTGACTTTTTTCTCCAAAATAAGGTGTCCCTTTGCTTTTAAAAGAGTTTTTTTTTCTATCGTAGAATCGAATGTTATTTGCAGCGTGTTTACGCGATCTAAATAGTGAGACTTTAACACTGGAGTAGCAAAGGTTCACTTTTGTGTATCCCTCATATGATTCGGGGAACATTTTCGAAGTTGTTATGAAATTACTCGTTAATTCTCTTTCAAATAGCCAGAGATAAGCACGTTAGCAAGAAACAGTCATTAAGTTCGGTTAGACGAAATGCAGAATTGGTGTACACTCTAAAAACAGTTTATAATATTACCACAGAAATAAAGTAGGCATGGTATAATTGTTTGCCAGATATACATTGTAGCACTCCTAAACGTTTTTATAAAGCAATCAAATATATAATAAATTTATGAGACTTGTATTGTAACAAGTGTAATAGTTTGCATATTTACAAGATGAAAGTATGGTAACTGTCCCATACTGTGTTTATGTTAATTACTTCCTAAACATTTTAGCAAGTTTTTACACAGTGTAGTTTTAAACTTCAGCGTTGAAAAATACAGTTTACTAAACGTTTTATCTCCATGAAATCGGTTTGAGAGTTTAGGTTGGCCACTTGTCAGAGATATTACTTGATAATGTATGACTTGTGGACACTTCAGATCATACATTTGCTTAAGATTGAAGACTGATGATTTACGAATTCGGTTATTGGCTCTACCCAGGCCAATAAATTAAGAAAGATTGTAATTATATGTAATACTTGTGTTCTTGTTCCTTAGTCGAACCTGTAGTATAGTATCTCAAGTTATTTTAGAACCAAGTGTGAAGACCACAGGTCCCTTTCCATGTTATTTTTACAAGTATTAATTTTTAAAAAGCTGAAATGTAGCACATTCCAAAAACATAAACATACATTGTTTGGAAATAATTTTTGCCTTCACTGTTAAATATTTCCGTAAATTTACGGGCAATTTTACGGAAACGTCTGTTAAATTAACGGAAACATTATTTTGCAACACAGCTATACATAATTATGTTTCATTAATTATAAGTTACATATGTAAAACTGCGAGAAGAAACTAAATAAATACCCGAAGGCATTATTGCGCCTGCATCCTAAAGAAGTCACATAAATTTGCGAGTTACCATAAGTGGAGCTAGTTGACTTCCGTAAATTAACGGACACTTCTGGAGAATTTTTCACCAGCACTTCTCTGTAAAACAACGAAAATGATTTTTAACAGTGCCACCTTATGTTGTGAGATTTTTTAGCAACTGTTGTTTAGTACTCCTTAGTAACATAGTAAAAATTCCTCTGGCATTCAGTACCATTTCAAATACTCTCATGTACACAGTTATAAATTTTTAAGGAAGTGTACCGTTAATAAACGGAAGTAATGTCCGTAAAAGTAAAATACGGAAATGTCTTTAGTAAATATACACTACGGAATCATACGTAATATGTCCATAAGTCTGCTGCGGACACTTGTACGGAAGAAATCGAAAATTTATGGGTTAGACAGAAGTAAATATTACGGATATATTTCAATAACATCACCGGTAAATCTGCAAATATGTAGAAATGCAATTGTAGCATTATATACATGTAAGTATGGCTCAGTTCCGTGTGTTTAAACTGTTTTATGGAAACTTCTGTTGGATTAAGAACCAAGCTTCCGTGAATTCACGGAGGTATCCGGAGAAATTTTTACCGGAAATTCCGTAAATTGACGGAGAAAAAATTTTACAGTGTTGTAGATTGTAGAATGCTTGCATTGTAAAGTAGGCCACAGAATTCAACACTTTTATGTGACGGTTTTGAGTTTGGGTCACTTATTCTCGCGAAGATATTTTTGCATCACTTTGTTTCAATGTATTGCGTGTATAACTACAGCTGTTCTTGTTTGTAACTCTCAGTGTCACGTGGTTCTATCAGCCAATCACAGACGTGCAGTGTCGCAGTAACCTTTTTATGATTGGTCTCTACCCAAGTAGCTCCAGTAAACACGAAGCAGAGCTGCAAGTGAGTACGTACACAGTAAAAAAAATTAGTACATTTACAAGGAAAATATTGCTAACTAAATATCAGAACGTAATAAGTCAGGTAATGAAAGTAAGATGTCAGAAACCTTTTAAAGTGGTTACAAATATCGTAAACACCTTTGCGAACTAGTAAAATAAACGTTAATGAGCAAATTTTACGATTTGAAACAAAATAAACCTAGGAAACCTGACAAATTTTACAAAACATTTTGTAATTTTACATAAAAGTGTTGTAAACTTAACCAGATTAGCTGTAAATATAAAAAATTTGTTTGTATATTTACAGAAATGTTTGTAAATATACGAAGAAGTTTGTAAAAATACAAGTTTTTTGTAAATTTTTACAAAAAAGTTTTTGTAGTGTTACCAAAACCTTTTTTGGAAACTGATTTCCAAAAAACCTTTTTGTAAAAGTACAAATTTTTTACTGTGTAACGTAGAGATATTTTCTCAAAATTCAGAGTCCCTAATTATTTATTTCGATAAGTTTAACTTTAATGTCTAGGTAGTATGTGCAGTGTACAATAGTAGGGAATATAATAATATTTTTCAGTTGTGTGATATTTAAGTTCCACTATAGTTGTTTTCACTTAGACCTACAACGCTAGATTAAAAATTCCTTTCCTTTACTATAAACTATTCAGAATACGCCGTGGTTACAGGAACTAGGCATCAGCAATAAATAAATACTGTAACGAATATGTTATAAACAAGTGTAATATAATAAGCGCATTTTAAATGTAGTTTGCAGTGGTGAGATGTGGGTGTGTTGCAAAGTAAGCTGTACCCTACCTCGCGATGTCTGTACATATTTGACAGTTGCCAGTCACAAGTGGCATCACATTCCTGCCTAGGCACTTCTGATTATAGGCAACCCATGAATGTGTACAGTCGTCGCAAAGTGCAGCTTACCTTGAAACACAAGCACCTCACGCCACTGGCAGTTTGTTCTGAAACGAATTCGCCAATTTTTACATTACAGTTTTTTTCACGCCAGAGTGAAATGAATGACAAGCTGCAACGTCTACGCAGTGAACTCAGATTACGATCGCCTGTGTTTGCCGTTTAAGGGCTTGGATCCGAGTTTCTCGGCTTTCGAGAGAATTAATTTTTTTAAATGCATACGAGAGTCGTTATCGTAAAATTGCTTCGTAACTTTGTTGCAAATTGGTTTTACTATGTAATGTAATTTTTTGAAACAAACTGTATAATTAGTATAGCCAATTTATCAATTAATAGGAAATTTCGTCAATTAACTAATAAGCAACAATTTTGCAGTTTAAATCTGTCGTAACAAAGTTACGAAGCGATGTTACGATATCGGCTCCCATTTATGTTTTAAAAAATAATTGTCGTTAAATGCGAAGAAACTCGGGCCCATGTCCTTAAGGAGTCTGCCTAGATAGGCTGCGTTTGTGTGTGTGAGGCAGGGGCCACTAACCAACATATGTGATGCTTTATCGCCTCTGCGCGCAAGCTACTCAGATGGCGTGCACTGCTGTACTATTATCTTGTTTCCTTTGTGACTATAAGTGCTGACCACATTACATTATTTGTGGGCAGCATAGTTGAAAGTCTAACGCTTGTTTCTATAGTTGTGTTTTTAGAATACGATTGTTAATTATCCCAATACTGCAGTCTCGAAAAACCACTTTTTACCTTTTTGAAGGGGCAAGAAAATAATGTTTATAATAAATGTGCCGAATATTTAAAACTGTAGCGACATAGTTTGACGTGTGGTTTTTTTCGTAGATATACAGATATAATGTACGTTAAACAGTTTCGCCAAAAAGAGAAAAGTCGTAACTCGCTGCAACGCATTTGAAGGGCAGGTAGGCAGGCCCCTTAATACTATTTGGCCTAAATTGTGCCAAGTGGGATAGAAATAACATCGGTTAGGTTTCCTTGAATGTTTTACTGTCTCGCCTATAGTTATCTGGCACGAAATAGTGTTGCGATGGCGTATGTCCTAGATATTATTAAAAATCACGAGGAGCAAAGGCGCAAACATCAGTTCTATTTGTGTATATAACGGTCAAACAGAAACGTACTTTGCCCTGAAGAAACATGTTAATTGATCAGAAATTGCCTTAGCTTCGTGCCCTGCGCTTATCACGAGAAACGATTAAGATATTCGTCTCCTTGATTTACGACTGCTCAGATAAGAAAAAAAAATTCCGGAGAGGAAGGTTACTTTTTGTTTTTCTTAATCTGTACGTGGCGATGATGTACAAACAAATGAAGGCTATAATTGGCAGCGTAACCTCAATACGAGGGGGAGAGGGGTTTGTTCGACACGTTAGTTGAACCATATCTTGTTAACCGAGAGAGAACTTTGACCGCCGCTGCGCCCATACACAGGACGCCTCGTTTGTTGCCCCAACATTTAACGTCAACGAGATAAGTCATTCTTCATTTGCCTGCAGGGTGAACTCGTAGCGAGGACTTGAACCACGAGACACAGGCAGTACTTGTAGTAATTTTGAAATATCCCTTTAGACACAACAGTAATGACTAGAGCCACGATTTTGTAGCGAAAAATTTTTTGCAACATTTTGTTTCAATGTCTCGCGTGCACCTCGGCAGCTGTACTCACGGCTATTGACAGCGGGTCTTTGCTCAGACACGTCCTTCACTTGACTGCACCAATGAGGCTATTGTGACGCAATACGTCTGTGATTTGTCAGTAGAACCTCAAGACGTGTGACAGTTAAAACGTCCAATCACTGACCATGAAACAGAGTTGCGGATGTGAACATAAGGCATGGAAACCAAATAGTGAAAAAATCTTTTCACCATAAAATCGTGGCTCTCGTCATGACACAATACTAACTAAACGACAATTTCACGTCAAAGTGAATCAGTTTGGTAGCACAAAAATACATATATTTGTACACAAAGTACCGTTTAAGCTGTAAAATTTACCACTGCTAGCTACTTTGTAGCTTAAAACAATTAAACCACTCTGTACACTTATCTTTTCTCGGGTTGCTCCCTTTTTCCACTTGTATGGACACATTTCTAGAGCCACGATTTTGTGGTGAAAAAAAGTTTGTTCTGTTTGGTTGGTTCACTGCCTTATGCGCACATCTGCAACACTGATCCATAGTCTGTTATCAGTTATTTTATCTTGGGATTTTTTTGGCATCTCACAGACTAGTTCTGATTGTTGCAGTGTCTTGCTGTAAATAACCATTGCACGTAAGCCACTAAAATGATGTGGCACAAAAATATTTTCGCTACAGACTTATGGTTCAAATTATGCCTAATGAGATACCATTCATAGATTTGTCAATATTCTGTATCGCGATCACAAATATAATTGACGAAGTGTAATTACCAGGAAACAAGTGAAATTAAACATTGCGCTCGTCCGTCACTAGTTTAAGAGGCTTATGTACCTGACGCATGAACGATGTTGTAGTGTGCCGCGCCTTTGCTATTCCATGCGAAGTTCCTTAACTTATTCACGATATGTTTATCTACGAAAAGAACACACAGTTCAAACTATGCTCCTATCATTTTAAAAATGCAACATGCTTAGTAGAAACATGTTTCCAAGGCCCCTCAAAGTGGCTAAAAACGGCTTTTTTAGACTGCCGTAACAGGAAAAATACCACTCGGATTCGTAAAACTCAACGTTAGAAGCATGGGCTGGTCTTTACTACAAACTTTCCTCTAATAATATTGTAGGGTCGCCGTCCCATAGGAAAAAGACTAGTAGGAAAACACTGCAGGCCAGTTTGGCGAATATAAGCGATGTTGTTATCGTCGAGTGTGGAAAGTTGAACCTTATCTCTTCACTGTCTCCGCGCATTAAACGCGGACAATTACACCCGGTACATAGGCTCTGAAGACAGTGAGACATATTGTATTTCCAAACAATAACCAAGCTCAAGAATATTTGACGAGTTCAACTACAGTACTTCCACGTGATATTCTGTCGTTCAATCTACTCTTTACAGAAACTCAGTTCTCTGTCTATGCTCCGAGATGGTGATTATGGCGGGAACAATTGACTGTCTGCTATGTTTTAACTTGACATTCAGCATGTCCGAAGTTTTTTATATGATACTTAGTGACACTGGAAAATCGCGGAAATGTTTAACATAGTCTATAATAAAGTGTATTATATTAACAGTGACACGTGTGAACAGTTTAGGGACAAATCACACTCGCTATGTGTCCAAGCTGTGCAGTTCTAACTGGGCCTGTTGTACAGAGAAACAATGCTACAAATAAACTATAGCCAATGTTGATACGAAACATTCAGTGTTATATACATCACGTTGGAGCCTAGCAAACATTCAACTATTCCCGCGATTTTCCAGTGTCTCTAATGATACTGGCTTTTGTCTGCACGTGGAAATGTTATCCTATTGGTAGAGACATGAAAAATTTGCATGTTTTCATCCAGGTACAAGTTATAATTCCAGCAACTGTTAAGTTCGAGCTACTTTCGCAACTGGCCTATGACTTACTGACATCTCCTGGAAGTCTATGAGCCAATAATATAATTGTAACTAATACAGACCTATACTACTTTAATAGCAAGCAGCAACGAACTGCTATTGTCTGCTTCAGTTCTAAGAGATTCTTGCAGGCTAGCCTAAAAGTCTTTTAACCCGCGAATATTTCCATAGCCATCTTTAGTAGAAGGCCCCGGCCTTACATCTGGCAACCCTGCCAGGAAGGGTCATTTTAACGCTTATTTCATCTCACCAACGGCAATGGCTTCACTTGATTCTTCGGTATGTAGGACAGAATAACGAATCAGGTACAGCCATTGCTTTGGAGAGCTAAAATAAGTGTTAAAATGACCCTTCCTGGCAGGGTTGCCAGATGTAAGGCCGGGGCCTTCTACTAAAGATGGCTATGATTTTTCCCGTCTCTACCTCTTGGAAAACTAATGAGAATTTCTATACTATTTGATACGTATGATTGGATTGTAAACAGCCATATAATGTCGACACTTATCATCCAATCAGGTATGCTGCAAAAAAAAAAAAACTACATCCTATTCAAGTATATGTCGGCCCAAGAAATGTCCACGATAAATCTCTACTCATGATCCTTCATATCGTGGGATTCGATACTGATTCGAAGTTGTTCTGGGCGTGTTTAAAAATCAGTTATACAGTTGTAAATGTTTTACAAATGTAATTGTGATAAAACCTTAGCACGTCTTAAAACTATTAGCGAAAATTTTCCACTCAAAAATACGTTAATTTGGTACGCCTGTATTTTTTTATCGTACCGTCTGTTTTTATGACTTGAAGTAATTCTGCAGCCAGTAAAACAAGGATATGTAGTTATATTCTTCTATCTGTTCCTCCCTTACTTTCCAAAAATAAAACGACGCCCCTGACGTGTGCATGACCCTGCATGTGAGCGGCCATTCGCCTCTCGCTACGACCGTATTCGCTTCACCCCCCCCCCCCCCCCCCCCCCCCCACCCTTCTTCAATCAGAGCGGGTGCCGGGACGAAACGACATACCATGTCAGGAGTACGTCCCACCCTCTGTCTTGTTGCACCAATCACATGCGCGCATTTACAGTGTCCGCAGAGAGAGACGGGAGTCGACTGCTGCTCGGTGAAATAGCAAACCGCTGGGTTCGTAACAGGCTGTCATTAATTTATTTTGATCGCCATGCGCATTTCCACTTGGTTTTTGCGTTTTTACCGTTTCATCCCCCTCCCCCACACACTTTTTTTTTCGCTTCCGAGCGTCCAGCAACCCCCGTTGAAAAAACCGTGCAGTACACCGCAAGAGAACGAGGGACAAGAGAAAAAATAGTGGGGGGATTAATTCCGGTGGCGCACGCGGGCAGGAGGGGAGGGGGCGGTATTTTTCGATAAGCTTATCAGCGAAGTACCCCTCCCCCTCCTTCAGCAGACGAGCTACCCCATTTTTTCCTCGTCCCCGCTGTTTTTTTGAATGATTGTTAGGATCGTTTCCTGCCGATAGGCTTTGTGTTAAGGCCTGTGGGTGCTCTCTACGGCTTTATGACAAACCCTTCCAATCCTCTACCCTCTCCCCCACCACCCAGCATACACATACGTGTGTGTGTTTGCAGATGCTTGAACCTCTCTCGTCCTGCTAGCAGCGAGGACTGGGGGGAAAATACCCTCGCCCTAATCCAATTAAAAAAATTACCGACTGGTAAAGTCGCATCAGAGCTGAGGGAGGAGTAGCTGCGCTATAGTTGGGCACCTTGCGAGCTTATAGGGGCGATGAAGCGTGTTGTGAGTGAACAATAGTAGACCTTATAGCGCGCACAACCTTACAAGCTGAGATAGGGTTGTCGAAACTGTAGGCGACACGTATGTAAGTTATTGTTCAGGATAAAGTGAGCAATAAACACTTAACCTCTGAAAAATATCACTAGTCGTTACTGCATATAAGTCAACATGAACTCTAGTCGCCTTACTGGTTGTAAGGTTGGCAACGAAACCTCGCTACATAGTTCCGTGTATTTTCAAATTTAAATACAACAATACTGAAATAAAATCAACCAAAATCGACATTATTGTATTTTATATAGTTAATTAACTTTTATTTATCGAAAATTATATTTATTTCTATTGACTACACATTTTATCTTACACGTGCAAACATCAAGTGACGTGTCCAGAGAAGTTAGATACTTCCCGTCATCAGCCGTTACGCGCGGAAAGATACAAATTGTCTAAAAAATAACTTTAACAGGGTTATTTTGAGTGCTCACTTTATCTCGAACCGCCTATACATGCAACACAGCTTTTGTATTTTCCCAACTCTCTCTCTCTCTCTTTCTCTGCCTCTCTCTCTCTCTCTCTCTCTCTCTCTCTCTGCCTCCCTCTCTCTCTCCTCCTAGGTTAAGTTAAAAAATTTCCTAACGAATTCTTTGATTTAAGGTGAATTGCTTTCTTCTTTATTTGATTAATTATGGCCACCATATTTTGACAAGAACATAATCTTGGCTGGCTGTGTTTCATAACACTTAAGCTAATGTCGACATATGTGTTGATAGGATGATAACAGCTGTTAAGGAGGCCTGACGAGAGCTAGGCTAGGGATGTGCATGTTTAAATATACAGGATGTTGTCAATTTGTGTGTCAATATTTTGGGAAAACAAAAAATTAAAAATGGAAATAGGTCTGAAAACGTACTGTTTCTGCACTACAGTTCATAATAGTCTGACGTGAGGACGATATATTTCCACACGTTTCTATCAATGTTCACAGCTATTCCAACTGTAATATGGGTTAATGACATAGCGGAGTGTACAATGTACAGCACTGCTGCAATGATATTCCACAACATCACGATCCAGCCCGAGCTATGAACCATATATCATCTATTGCCAACTGTAGCGCAGAAACTGTGCGGTTTCCGACCTACAGTGTAAAAAACTTACTAAAATGTTTAGGAAGCAATTAACATCTACACAGTACGGGACAGTTGCCATACTTCTGCCTTGTAAATATACTGCACTTGTTACAATACAAGTCTGGTAACTTCTTTCGTTGTCTGCTTATCCAATTAGTAGCAGCTAATGTGCAAATGGTCGGGACTTGAGTATGCATAACAGCTATGGTACAGATACGCAGCAGGAAAGGTGGCAGGACTTGGTCAGAACCTATGTTAGGAACCATACCAGCATTAGCCTGTAGTGATTTCAGAAAACACTGGAAAACTGAAATTTGAATGGCCGGAGTCGGGATTCCAACCCGGGCCCTTCAGAATTTGAGGCGAGAGTTTTACCACAGCTTCGCCACCTTCGGTTATTAGTACTTATAATAGGTAAATAAATGTTTTTTCAATGTGTAAAATAATTTCATTATAATTTGAAAAAATAAATTGTCCAAACATTTACATAGTGGTTAAAAATAATTTTTAAGTTTGGAGGAAGAAATGAAACCTATAAATGAATACCATTTAAAGTCTACAAATTTTAAGTAATATATAGGATGATTTGTAAATGTACAGAAAAATAACAAAGGACTTTCTTGAAACATTACAGACTGTTTTGAAGTGTTCTTTGTATGCATAACGTTAATTGTTTTTTCAGACAGTTGAAGTGCGCATATTGTGCTCAGGTATATACACAGCAGTGCAGTCTAGTCTGACATCAAATAATAACGAGAATTTGGCATGACTGTAAGTATAACATAAGAATAATAAATAAACGACAGCACCATGAATCGACCATTTCCTCTACGGTTGTCAAAAGTGCACTTTGCCCAAAGATTAATTCAATTAATAATTACAAGATTATATATATTGTTTAACAGTCAAAGCGCTGTTAACTTATTTATAGGCACAGAAAATGTTCTAAAGTTTTTACGTTCGGTAGGCTAAACTGCAATCTTCTTGGTATTCTCAAGTAACAACTGTCTCTTCATTGTCCCAGCGAGTTCCCTAGACCTTGTTTCCTGTTTGGCTTTGTTGTTCTTCCGGTATGTTTCACGGAATCTGTAACAAACTGTGATCCAAAGGCTGAAGAAGATTCAGTATACAATTGTTTCAAGTCAACCATGTTCTGAAGTTTTTTCGGTAAAAAATCTGATTCCTTAAGTTCATTGATTCTAAACACGTTTTGCGTTCATACAGTCGCATTCTTCCAGCTCAATACATACCAGACACTGAAATGAATGTATAACATAAATTTCTCGACCAGTCCATGAATATGGTTGACTACAAAGTTTTCCGATGTTACAAAGAAAAACGTACTTTTACAAGGCTCTGTAAAAGTGCAATCGAATTGCAGTAGGACTGCGACTAACTTGTCATCTTCTGGGAGTGCGAACAAATAATAAAGCAGCAGGAAAATGCAGAGACAGTCATTACGTCTCTTCATGATGGTGAAATCCGAGGAGAATTTTGAGAAATTTATTGAAGAGTTAAAAAAAAAGTTCAGCTACAGAATGTAGAAGAATACAGAAATAAAAAAAAATAAATAAAGTCATTCGTAAAACATAAGCGAATTGTACGCTATTGTCACATAGAGCACTGGCCAGCTGGAAAAGTATCAGATACCCAGGAACTTCGTGTGTTCAAGGACCAGCAGGTTGGACTGCACAGTCATGTATACACTATGTCCTCAGATACTTGTACATTGTCTGCTGCTACAGTGAGTAGACAGTTGTACATGTGACAAGGTAGCGTGGGAGTCAATGAGTGTGTCCATGAAGGTTTTAAAGAATATTTGTCATTGGTACAAAGCTGCCTATAGGCCTAGTTTCAGAAATATTGGTTCAATTAGAAGCACTAGTTTCTGGTGGAAATAGTTTTACACCAATATGTTTCAGTGTCTTACGTGGACACCTGCATCTTTGTTTCTTGTTCAGTGATTGGATGATTTTAACTCTCAGTGTCTCGGGGGTTCTACCAGCTAGGCTGTTCACTGTATACAGAGCACTCAACATAACTTGTAATTAATTAAAAAATATGTAATATTAGGCCAATACATGCTAACTTTTGAGCGTGTTGAAACATTTACATTGGGTTTTAGTTATAGGGAAGTTTTCGTATCAAAAATAGTATAAGGTGACTTCACAAAGGACGAAGGAAAACGTTATGCAGTGCTCACTTTATCGAGAATGACCTATAATCACAGACTTGTGAAGTTGTAGTAACGTTATTGTGATTGGCAAAGTCAACTGAGAGACATCACTTCACGAAGACATGCTGCCAATAACCATGAAGTAGAACTGCAGATGTGCACGTAAGTCACTGAAACAAAGTGCGGCTAAATTATTTTCGCGAAAATCAAGGGTCCCAACGTATAAGGCATTAAATGAGTTGACGTAGAAATGTCCCTATTATACTAACGAGCTATTAGGGCTCGGCTTTTATCGGACGTGCCTTTTATTTTGGACGGATAGTAGATCTGTACGGAAGCTAGGAGCGATTGTCGTGTGATAAGGAATGGAGTTACACACATTGAAAGAACAGTATTGTCGTAGGTACCACACTTCCGTTAAATTAGGGACAACAGACCAGTTAGATCGCTGTTACTATCTTGATTGATCTAATGGCAATTTGATCTGTAGAAGTAACATTCAGATTTGTATAAGGAATAAAGAGATATATATTTCTTTTAGAGAACATATTGTAACTTCTACTGAACATATTGTTGACAACCTAACAGGAGTTTCGTCCATTTTCAACAGAAGTATGCTACCTACAACAATATTATTCTTTCAGTACACGAGATCTGTAGCCGGTGTAAGAATCAGTTGACCCTCTGGAATACCTATGACTGTGGAGCCTAATAATTCTCCAGGAAGTATAACAAGAACTAACTTACGTTTTAAATTTGAAAACGAGAAAAAATTTGTTCTAAAATGTCCCTTCTGCTAAAATTTAAAGAAAAAAAATTACGGTTCCTAACTATCGCGAAAGTAACTCATACGAACAGTAATTTGAAATCGCGAATCATTCAAGCTTCCAGATTGCCTGCAAAAATGTATGCAGTGTTGTTTGTTATAAAATTGCAAAATTGATCGCAATATATACGATGCTATGTTTATGACCTGTGCCGTATTTGTCGAAATTTATTACATCACGATAAATAAATATTTGAAAGGGCAACGTATTATGTTTTTCTAGTCCGTGCAAAGATTCAGGTTTAAAGACCGTGAGATAGACCACTGTTGCACCACAGACACATCAGTTCTAATATAATTTTAACGAGGTTTCTCATTGGTCAATGACAAGATAAATCCCGTGCGGGATTCTCTTTTGCATCGTTTATTCCAGCGTTGTTTATTTTTAACAGCCGCCCTTGTTACTAAACGTTTGCCATTTCGCAGTTCTGTTCGGACTTTTTTTTTGTCCAGGCCTCTTTTAGTAAAAAAAAATTCCCCCCTTATTTTCTGTTGCCCGCCGGTTCGTTAAAATGTTGATCTCCTTTTGGGCGCTCGTTTTTCGAGTCCCGCGTCCTTTATCCTTCTCCCTTTATCCTTTTCATTTTTCCGTCGCATGCCGGTCTCCGCCTGCTGATGTATTCCCAGCATTTCTGTGACTGCAGCACTCATCGAGTCCCGTAGACGGAGGAATTAATTGCTACTGGAATGAATATTAATTTGTTTGGAAAACGACATCATATCGACAATGTCTTATACGTAGATGCTTAAGTATTTCACGTATTCATCTAGCAGCAGCTTAGGCTTCTCAGTCCTATGCACGCTCTGGCCGTACACAGTAAAAACAAAATGTGTAGTACTTTTGCAAGAAAGAGATTGTAAACTAATGTCAGAACATTTGTCAGTCCTGGCACTACAACAAGAATGTCGCAGGTCATTGAAGTGGTCAAAATGTTCCAAATACCTGTTGAGACTAGTGAGATATATTATTTTTTGAAAATAGTGTTTGACGTGAAACAAAATGTATTTCGACAGCCTGTCACATGTTACAAAATATTTTGTACTCTTACAAAAAACAAATCTTAGAAACTGGTTGTCAAAAAAATTTTGTGTCACTTCTAACGATTGTAAAATACATAAGGATTTATCTGTAAATGTGTGAAAAATTTTTTGTAACAACACACAATTTTTGTTATTATTACACATTTACTT
Organism: Medauroidea extradentata; assembly: GCA_003012365.1. Taxonomy (NCBI): domain Eukaryota; kingdom Metazoa; phylum Arthropoda; class Insecta; order Phasmatodea; family Phasmatidae; genus Medauroidea; species Medauroidea extradentata. Next base: position 52,903 of record PNEQ01095999.1, read on the forward strand.
GTATATTTACAAACTTTACAAGCATTTACTGTAAAGTTCACAATATTCTTTGTAAACTTACAAAAGTCTTTTTTAGAAACTGTTTCCAAAGAATTATTTTTTGTAAACGTGCAAAACATTTTTTTTGCAGTGTAGATGACTATGCATTGATTTGTAACCGTACATGTGAGCAGGACCATAGCCGTCTTTAGTAGAAGGCCGCTGCCTTAGATCTGGCAAATCTGTCAGGAAGGGTCATTATAACACTTCTTTTGTCTCGCTAACGGCAATGGTTTCCCCTGATTCGCCGGTATGCATGTCATAATAACGAATCAGGTAGAGTCATTGTCTTCGGAGAGATAAAAGAAGTGTTAAAATAACCCTTCCTGGCAGTGTTGCCAAATGTAAGGCCGTGGCCTTCTACTCAAGATGGCTATTGTATGACGTGATATCGTATCGAATTATTTCCTTAGTTAATACGGTCTTGCAGTCGTCAAAGGTGTGTCGAAACATCTGTCGTCCAATCACAGACGTGATGGAAGTACTGACTACGTTCTCGACTTTCAACCTGACCTATAATATATCTGGGAAATACTCGTATATCTTCTTACGCACTATGTTGTCGGAGTCTATCTACATGGTAGCCTATAGGCCTATTGAATCCTGTTATATTCGCTAATCTTTTAGCGGGAAAAAATTGTTGGACATCACATAATAAGCAGTACAGACAAGAAAATTTAGCGAGTTTGTTTTAAATCAATTGATATCTCAAACGCTTATGCATTCTGCCCCGTGTTCTGTTAGCTCACATTTCCTTATACACAACCTGGAGAACTCTATAAGTAGAGATTCCTGGTTTCCACGAGAAATATTTTATGCGCCATTGTGTTTCAATACCTAACAAGAACACATGCAGCTCTGCTTCATGGTAGTTTGCAGAAAGTATTTGTGTAGAGGTGTGGCTTATTTGGCTGGGCCAATCAGAACAAGGTTACTGCGACACTACACGTCTGTGATTGGCGGACATAACTCCAAGACGTTGAAAGTTGACAGACATCCAATCATCGACCACTATGCAGAGCTGCATGTTTGCACGTGCACTGAAACTAAGTGCTGCTAAAGTCCATTCGCGAATATCAAGGCTCCGTCCAGTAACAAACGTAGCTCGTATGCACAAGAGTTGCAAGTCTTGTTATAAGTTAGTTCAAATGAAGGCAGGTCCACGGTGGTCGAGAGGTCAGATCTCTCGCCTCCCACCAAGACGATACGGGTTCGATTCCCTGTGGGGTCGCCTCCGGATTTTCGCATGAGGGAATCGTGTCGGACGATACCGCTGGTCGGCGGGTTTTTTCGGGGATCTTCCATTTTCCCCCGCCCCTTCATTCCGGTACTGCTCCATACTCACCTCATGTCACCCCTCACCAGCGCCAAAGACTTATAGATGTTAAAAGCGCTGTCCAAAATTTCTCTCTCTCTCTCTCTCTCTCTCTCTCTCTCTCTCTCAAATGAAGGCGCGAGATCTCCGGGTGTTTAGCCGAGAAGCAGATATCCACCCACTTCGTCTGCTTCATGTGTAGAGCCGTTGTGTTGGTTGCCTGCGTCGCGCCGGTGCAGATGCCAGGCATAGTTCTACTTAAGACGACGTGGTACATAATTCAACGCTAAATCATTAATCGATAACTATAGGTTTCTTGAAGCCAATTTTGCACAAATTAAACAATAGAAATCCTAGACAATAGTTTTAGCCAACGTATTAAACAAAATCGTTTCCTGTGTTACGAACTTCTGAGGCACAATCTCTGACGCCGGAACCTCGTGCATTTAACTGCGGCGCAAGATATCACGCGTAACGAATTAGTAATTCTGGATAAATATTTACTCAAAAAGTTGGCAAATACCATTGTCTAGGATTGTCATTGAGTATTTTATCCATATTGGCTTCGAAAAAAGCGTAGAAATCAATTGATGTTTTCAGCGTTTATTTATCTACTACTTAAGAGGGAGAGATGGTCTCCGTCTTGACTTTCTCTATTTTGTGCAATAACTAGGGGCCGGAATATTTCTACACTTTCAATGACCCGCATACTATAATCCATTGTCCTATACATATTCAGCCGCATATATTCGTTCATTGTCTGCTGTTCCATTGAGTACAGCTATAGTTGACAAATGTTTGGAGGTTGACTATATATACAGGGGAGTGCATTCTAGCATGCAGGTAATTGAATCCGTGAAGTTTTCAGGACGCTAGCAACGAATTTTCTTTTCGATCATTTTACGGAACATTAACCTAACTGCCGAATGATACATACTGACTGCTTACCGTCAGTATTGTTACAGATATTACTGCAGTTAGGAAGGGACCTTTTTTTTTAACTGCAATTAGTCTCTGACAACAGCAACGGCAAGCAAAAATTAATGACGTCTAGGAAGCTGTTCTCTGAAAGAGTTATGTGGAGCGCATGACTGGATTTAGTTTCTTGGCCATACTCCAGTGTGATGTATAGTAAATGTCTTGTCAAAGAAAACTATAGATAATATAAAAACATAAATAAGGAGTGCTGTAGTCAACAAGGTACGTACACAACACAAAACTCCTTAAATATAATCAGGTGAAATAAAACAAGGACAACCAAGTAATAGAACAAAGAAAGGAAACCTCAGTCGCACTCGCATTCTCATATCGTGTGCAGCCCCTGCAACTCTAGGACCTGACTGAAGACACCTGAAGTCAACGTTCTACCTGCTTGCAACTATGCCATGAAAAGTAACTATGCGTTATTATTTATGTAAATTACATAACTAACCTGAAAATACTACGTCATACCGTATACACCCTGTCTTAAAGTGTAGCGGAGAATGTTTAAATGTCATCAGTTTGAAATACGTCAATGCTCAAGTAACCCAAAAAATAATTGTGTTAGCGGTAAAGCTCTGAAGTTGGCAGCAACGTAGAACCCACTTCGGCTTCCTCCGGCAAAAATAAGGCTCTCGGTTTTTAACATTGAGTTGCAACTCTGTACTTATGCTCCTTGATCCTGTGTGTCTTTGGTTGAAAACTGGAACTGATTCCAGTTTCCAAAACATCGGTTTTTTGTTCGTGTCTGCGAAACTACTGTGTTTTGTTTCCTCTCATCATTGTGTCGTACTTTCGTGGTTCATTTGTTTCATCTGTTTGTCATTTTGCCAGTGCAAGCCTCAAACATAAGTGGTCTGCCGTGGCATTGGTCTTGTCTGATTTTTTTTTCTTGTTCAGCTGTTCTTTTTTTTTATACTCGATTTCATTTATGGAATTTTACATAGTGTATGTATCCTCTTGACTAAAGCGTACTCTCATGTTATGCTTTCCTGTTCTCTTTAGTTTTCTGTGACATACTGTACATCTGCATAGCAGTAATAGAGTTTGTCCAAAAATACTGCATCCAGTATAAAATTAAATTAAATATATAATGTATATTTATATTCCGCAATTAGGTTAAGGTACCATAAATTTACTAAAAAATATAAGTTTTGACTCTAAATACAAAAATTCAAAATTTCGACTACATCTTCCTCTTAATTCGGGATGCAGTAAGCCTTTTGCATCCGGCCCAGCGGACCACACAGATTCCGGCATGGTATAGCACTCTGTATCTCTCTCTGTTCTGGGTCCAGCAGGGTGGAGAGAGGTTTAATAAACACCGGAGCTTGCTAGCTGGTGGTTTGTGCGGCCAGCGAGGGGGAGGGGGCAATACCCCTCACTCCCCGCATTATCCCCCTCCTCGTGCATGCCAGCCAACCTTCCGGGGCTCAGCCAGCTTGTTTTTGTGTAATTACGGAGCGTAATCTGCCATAAATGGTCCAGTTCCACCCCGGGGCCCTCCCCCACCCTACCTCCTACACCCTACATACACCGATATCAGGGAGGAGTTCCACATCAACGTGGGCCAGCAGTAGCTCTGGGCGACCGCCCGTCAATGTTGTTTAGGTACAGACAAATACACTATAAACCAATGTTCAACATCTTGTACACAGCCTCGTAGACAAGGAGGGGGGGGGGAATCAAGATATGCACCGTTCGCTATGAACTACCACGAATTTCAATGAAAATATCTAAACTGTACGTTAGTATGTTTACCTATTAAATACAACTGCAATAAGATCTAGAAAACAAAATCAATTATTATTCTGTGATTATGGATGTAAGGATATGTAATTTTGATAGAAACATCCTTTTACCCACCCCTTTTTGTGCAATTCTGCGCGATCACTGATTGCGTTTTTCACCTTAGGCCAACATACAACACCACACTTTCTTTTATTTTCAGATAGCCGCTAACAGAGTGGATATCAATGTACGTTTATTGACAAGGTAATAGTTTTCGTTACCACTAGCGAAAATAAATAAGTTAAACCAAGACGTCAAATAGGATATATAAACAAGATAAAAGTAATTGCACTAATTACATAGTTCCACGGCACGCTGATAGGTTGTTTTCGGCACTTTTTTTCTTTTTTACTAGCATAGAGCTCTGGGCTCTACCGTGGCCATACCGTAGCTTGCTGTCAGAAATTAACGCGAGTTATATATGTATGTACGCTTAGTGTATCTACCGAGCATGCCATGCCAGCTTCTACACAATATTGTATGCCAGACTGTACAGCGAACAGTTGACCTGCTAGTACAACATGCCTCACTCAAGCTTGTACAGTGCAAGTACTGCATCAAGTATCGTGTAACATCCGCTTACAGCACGGCATCAGTTGCCATTTTACACTATTTTATTTTTCGCTCTAATGAAATTCTGAGGAGAATATTGTGAAATATATCATTATAACATCAATTTCATTTACCTTGCGCTACAATAGTAACATCGCAGTTGAACTTTTAACTATTTACGCCGCAATCATTCTAGCAAATTAAGAATGTAAAAAAAAAAAAATTCTGTACTGATTGCGTCTTAAATATACAGTACGTTGAAAGTTCAGCTTCGATGCTTTTATTGTAGTCAAAGGCAAATAAAAATGATGTTATAACAGCAAATGTTACATTTTTCTTTTCAGAATTTCACAAAAGCAAAAAATAAAATGATTCAATGTGGCGACTGATGCCGAGTCTTAAGGGTGTCCACTTGACAAACATTCATAATAATATACTTGCACGACACAGTGATCGGCTTACACACGTTACTTGTGACTACATTTAACATTTGTAATAATTACTTTACTCTCATAGTCTTCCCATAGTGACGTGACAAAGTCATAATTTGCAAGTTACGGAAGCATGGTGATAACAAAAACCAAGTGTCATACTAGAATGAAATAATTTACACAAACATTATATGATATAGGCAATATGACCTATGCTAAAATTTTTAAAAACACACGACAGATCTTCTGTATTTTTTTAAATAAAAATTACCGTAAATGCAGTAAATTGTGATAATTTTTAGAATTTTTTTGAAAAGTGAAGAGATATTTCATTGTGTATTTTTCAATTTTTTAACATATTGCCCATAATATCTAACCTGGAGCGACATGGTGGGAGGTGAGTTGTCTGGAATAATGTCTATCATTTCTACAGACATCGGTAACAGCCATATCAAAAATCAATTGCGCCACTTTAAGGAATACACTTACTGTTAATTTTTCGCTCAAGATAATTAACGTACACGGACAAGAAGCTTTTCGTAAATGAATTGCTAATTTAATTTTCTTAATCTATTGGAAGAGCCGCGGATTTCCGGTGAAAACAATTGTGCAGCAACTTGTTCCAATGTCTTACGAGCACGTCTTCAGTTTTGCTTCATGGTTATTGGCAGAGTGTATTTGTGAAGATGTGTCACTCATTTGGCTGGGTCAATAAGTACAAGGTTACTGCGACTCCACACGTCTGTGATTGGCTGGTAGAACCCCGAGATGCTGAGAGTTAAAACATGCAATCATTCAACACGAAGTAGAGCTGCTGATGTGCACGTAAAACAATGGGACAATTTGGCTGCAATATTATTTTCACCGAAAATTATTAGTTGGATTACAGTTTGCTATTGATCTTTGAAAGAACTGTGCAATGGGAGAGCATGCCTGGATTTATTTGCTTGGACATACTCCATTGCGAAATAAATGACTGTCAAAAGAAAACTGATTTTTAGTTTTCTTTTGACAGTCATTTATTTCGCAATGGAGTATGTCCAAGCAAATAAATCCAGCCACAGTTCGCTATTGCTGCAGTGAAACATTCTGGATGAAAAACAAAAGTTACAGGAAACCAGGATAGAATCCCTTAGTCTAAATTTAAACTTGCTACTCACACGAGCAGAAGCGTATGAAAATACAGCTGAGACTTGAGAATAACTAGGACAATGAAGCCTAGCCTGCAAGTCACTGGATCGACGTAAGTTTCTTGCGCCAATGTATTGGAGCTGTCAAATAAGTCTACGCCTAATTTGCAGTAGCGAAGTTATTTTGTCGCGCTACGACGAATTTGCTGACATCCACAAACAGATGGTCTTTTGATCTCAAATTATCCGTGCTTAGTTTGGTATAAATTTTACGCAGTCCACAAATCGTGTTCTCAAACAAATTCCCTTAAAAGTATTTTAGACCTGAAGTGCGTAATTGGTCTGTAAATATTTTAATCCGAGCGAGACAAGTGTGAGTTAATGTTTTTCTTGAATGGGCAGCACATGTGAATGTATTTCCATTTATTTAACCTGCCCTGTACATATCGCTAGATTCCATACAGAGCTGTATAAATTTTAAAGGGGTTGAAAATATTTTTGCAGTTATAAGGAGGAAGAAAAGTGATGTTCTTTCAGCACAGTATTTTGTTTAAAAAAATGTAATTTAGTACTTATTCACAATTATCAAAAAATTTTTACACTACCACGAAATATTTCAGAAAACTTTGTAACTAAGAAAATTTGTGGTAACACTACAAAAATTATTGTATGATAGACAATGATACTGGTTAAATATCATTAACAGGAATTGTTTGAAAATATAGGACTACAGAAATCTCCCCTTTTATTCTATAGTCACAAGAAATTTCATATATTTTACAATTATTACCAGCAATGTTACAAAAATTAGAAACTAATTATAATTTTTGTTTTGTAAAAATACAAAAATATACAAAGTAGTGGTTATTATTATAGGAACATTCTAACATTAAGTGATTTAACGAAAGTACGTAAAACTATAATCAGTTTGGTGTGACCTGATATCGAACAATCAACACCACGTGCTGGTTTCCAACAACAAAATGACCTTAACCTGCGTAGTAATCTGCAATAATTCAAGTTTAAAATGACTACGTAAGTTTAATAATTATTTTAGCCTTCGCTGATAACCCTTCAACTCGCTGATCAATTATCGATATCGGCCGCGGACTCGCAAATAGCTTGCGTGAATGGAAAGATGGGGTCGAAAAAAAATGTTGAAGAGAACTGTTTTTTTTTTTTGTAGTTTTATTTTGTCAAGTGTTAAGTCAACAGATTTTACATAGGCATAAATTAAAAGCTGCTTAACAGTCTTGGCGCATGCTGTGTGTTTTTTCAATTGTGTTTAATTTGTTAACACATTTAATGTTACGTGCTGTGTTAATAACACATTTAAAAATGAATTTGTTTTTATTAAGCTCCTATAATCATAATTTATGGTAACTTCGGCAGTAAAGTATTAACATTAATGACTTTTTCTTGGGTTTTCCTACGTAAATTATAAAATTAGTGTTAAATAATTTGTTCACAAAAAGTAACACTTCTGCTACCTAACACCGTTTTACTCTAGAAAACTACAGACAAGCAACAACAGCAATGTAAGTAGCTCAAACTTAATAACTCTTCATAAATGATTATGATGTGCATACGTAAGCATGCGTCAAAAGAATAAAAATGGGGCGACAGTGTTATAAATAATGATAAATAAAGGTATTTTAATATACTACGTTTTCAAACGGAGTTAAAAATACAAAATTATTTCTTCTATGAAAAAATTTGTAAGATTAAAACGAAAAACGAGGGGATGATGCAAAAGGTAGTAACTGATTCATGAACAGTTTACCTAAGTCAATATTTTATGCACTGCAAATTATATGAACGGTTATGTGAGTTAAGTCAGCTACTCTCTACTCTACATACTGTTATATATTGCATGCGCCCCACGTTTTTCGTTTTAACCTTACAAGTACTTTCATACAAGAAATTATTTGATAATTTTTAGTCCGTTTTAAAAATGTAGAATATTAAAAAACATTTTTTTTATTTTATATTACTTTCAGCTCTGTAGTCTTGTGTAGGTGTGAAATTTTTTAATCACGAGTTTTAAAAACGTACTATATCAAAAATTACTTTTTTTTTATTTTGTAAATATAGTTTTCCACGATTTTTTTCTTCTTATATTACGTTGTCATCCAGTCCTGAGCTACGTTTGAAGATCATCCTGAAGTCAGTTTAAAATCGTAAAATTAGTACCGAGCAGACAGACAAGAAAGCGAGAAATAAAACCCATATAATATATAAATACGTTTTTCGTTACAAGCTAAAGAAGTATTTAAGACTAAAAGTCATTGCATCAAATGGAGTCTCATAGAAAATCACAAAATACACACAAACAAAAGAACTTCGTTTGAAACGGATTAACAAAGTCCTTTTGTTCGTTTACTTGTCTGTTTGTATGTATTCTCAGGTTTTCTGGGACACACAATTTGCTACAATGGCGTATGTCCAAAATTTCTTATTTACTTTGTAACTCGCCCCCATTGTAAGAATCGTTTAAAAATAACACGTTTTTCACTGTTACTGGTTATTTCACTGTTACCGAAATGAAAACAAGACAAGAAAGCAAGCTAACAAAAATGTGTTAATACCGGTCTGTTATAAAATTAACTATTTCAAACTATTTATTTTGGTGTATTACCTCAGTGTGAACCATATTTAAAGTTAGCATAATAATATAACGTTGAAATTCACATAGAAACGTTTGGCCAAGTAATTATTTTTAACACGTTTTTATTAGCTTCGCCTGTATGTGTGTATGAATGAATGTATGCATGTATGTATGGACGGACGGATGTATGTATGTATGTATGTTTGTATGTATGTATGTATGTATGTATGTATGTATGTATGTATGTATGTATTGATGTATGTATGTACGTATGTATGTTTGTATGTATGTATGTATTGATGTATGTATGTATGTATGTATGTATGTATTGATGTATGTATGTACGTATGTATGTTTGTATGTATGTATGTATGTATTGATGTATGTATGTATGTTTGTATGTATGTATGTATTGATGTATGTATGTACGTATGTATGTTTGTATGTATGTATTGATGTATGTATATATGTATGTATGTATGTATGTATGTATGTATTGATGTATGTATGTACGTATGTATGTTTGTATGTATGTATGTATTGATGTATGTATGTATGTATGTTTGTATGTATATATGTATGTATGTATTGATGTATGTATGTACGTATGTATGTTTGTATGTATGTATGTATTGATGTATGTATGTATGTATGTATGTATGTACGTATGTATGTTTGTATGTATGTATGCATGTATGTATGTGTTGATGTAAGTATGTATGTATAAAGGCTATGTATATATGTATGAATGTGTGTGTATGTGTATGTGTGAAATGTATGGAGGTTTTAAATTCAATTTTACACTCACTTCCAGCAGTCCGAATAAGTTGAAATTTTTCACACGTAAGACGTATTAAGAACAAATGACAGTACAATAAGTTCATAATTATGATCTGGAATTCTCACGCGTTATTTACAAAAATTACATCTGACTACGAAAAAAAAAAAATAGTTTCAAAATCAAACCTTCTACAAAAACCTTTTTTTTTTTTTTTTAAATAAATAATTAATTATATCTCCACGTTGTTTTAGTACTAAAAAATTTAAATACATATCTCCACATTGTTTTAGTACTAAAAAATTTAAATACAGATTAATAAACTATAAAAATACGTTTTTGTAGCAACATGAACTAAAAACTTGAAAATTAAATTCGAATGCAAAGATTTTGCTCTACAGTGATACGATGTCCAAAAAATTCAGTATAACATAATTTTGTTAATGAGTTTAAAAATATGAATGAACTAGAAAACTAGCTTTAATGTAAAAAGTGTGACGTGCTCTCTACTTACTTTTCGTAAACACTCTACCTTCACGAGTATCTGGAGATAAAAACTAAGACAACTGATATCAAGCACGGCGTGCTTTGTTGACTCTAGAGTAGAGATACATTTTGAAGCGACGTTATTCTTACTTTAAGCTTGTTCAAAATATTAAGTTACACTGAACTGTGGGGCATCCTATCGCTCTTTAAGAAAATATTAAGTCTATATTAAATAAATTATTTCAACTGTTTAGTACATATTGCTACAAAAGCGTGTTATTTTTTGGTTATTTTTTAAAACTATATTTCATTTTGGAACAGCTTTCTGTTACAATAGCTACGTATTAAAAAACTTACGTAAAATTTTTAATGTTTGGAAGATGTCTCTAAAATACTTTGTTATTTCTATTATCTTGGATTCCTTGAACTGAGTGGCTTCAATCTAGTTGGACTATTTTGGCCTGGAACTTGTACGCACTAAGGACGACTTTTGCTGAGTCGCCACGTGCCTTGTAGCCTCTATGTACAAGGTACTTAGCTGACATCCAGTCCAAGGAGGTACCTCAGGACCAGGGTGTCACACAGGGATGCAGACTTATCTGTGAGCGCTAGAAGGTGCCTGCTTACACTCGAATGATTACATATGGAAAGAGCGCCTACTGTGGAGACGAGCCGGGATGAAGGGACGGGGGAAATTGGAGATTCCCGAGAAATCCCGCCAAACAGCAGCATCCGGCCGGCACGATTCCCACGTGCGAAATTTCGCGAACCGACCCAGCCAGGAATCGAGCTTGGATCGCCATTGTGGGCGGCCGTCGCGGCTTCCTAACAGTAAATAAATTTGTAACTTTGCCCATGAAATGTACAGGAATATTCCGTAACTTTGCGTAGGAAACCTGATTTCAGAACATGTGTGGGAACTCCCACTCAGCGGTGTGTTTTCCACACAAACGACTCGGAAATTTCGCTCACGCGTTATGTAAAATTGCCATAGAGGGCATGTACCAATGCATAATGAAAAATTATCAGTTGTGTAACTGTCTTTTTCGTGTGTGGAATAGTTTTCCCTTTCATGAAGATGTAGTTAGCTTCCGTCACACGTAAATTTACCTCAGTTTTTTTAGAGCGCAATAAGGAATTTATCCCGTGTTACCAGTTCTGGTATGAAACTGCGACTTACTGGGCAGTAGCCAATGACGAGACAGCTGAGCATCGAGAATACACAAGCGGATTGTAGGCAGCAGTCCATTGAATCTGCTAACATTTCCTGTTCTTTTATTTATAAGTAGAGAGAGAGGAACATTGCAATAACCTTTACTGCCATATAGTCTCCTACGACACTGTTCCTTGTCGAGTTGTATGTAACTCTACAACGTTTAGTGGTTACAATTTAATGCCTGTAAACATATCACAGTCATTCAGCATAGATATGCCTCAATTCTAACTTGCCCAGTCAAATACAAACGTACGAATCACAAATAAACAAAACGTCGTAAACGTTTACAACACATTGGAAGCTAACTCAATATTTAACTTATTCCTGAGTAAGTCATAGTTAGAGATCATGGTTTATGGCGGGAAAACTTGAATGTTTGCTAAGTTTCAACATACGTTCAGGTTAACAAAAGCTCGCTGGCTTCTTCCTGTACTTGGAGCTGTTACCCTGTTTGACTGCTGAGCCAATAAAAATCCCACGATTGTAATAGTATCCAATACCTGTTATTGGACAGCAGACAGCTACGTTGTGTCAAACGTACATCATTCAACCATATGTGTTGCAGTTAACTACAGAGTTTACAAGGGTATGTTGGCACACAAATTTTTCGCCATATACCACCATCTCTAATCATAGTATATAAATATGATAAAATAGTAAATTATTTTCAGAGCAATAATTCCAACAGTTACAACAGCAGAAGCGAAAATTACAAGGTAAATCTGTAGTTTAATGGACCAAGCAATGTGCCGCAGAAGTAGTCCTAGAGCCTCTGATTTTTGGTGTAAAAGAATTTTGCAACTACTTGTTTCAGTGCCCTTTGTACACGTCTGCAGTTATGCTTCATTGTCAATTATCAGCGACTTGCGGTTCTACCCTCAACCCACAGATGTACAGTGTCGTAGTAACCTTGCTCTATGATTGACTCAGTCTAATAAGTAACGCCTCTGCACTAATAAACTCTGCCAATAACCACGAAGCATATTTGCATATGTGCACTGAAGGCATTGAAGCAAGTTGGTGTAAAATTATTTAATCTAAACTCACAGGTACTAGATATACCACAGGACTCGCGCTCAGGAATGCACGGGTTGGTATCCCTGCTCGGCCACTATGATAACTAGAGTCAGGAACATTCCGCGAGTGAAGATACTCGAGTATTCTTGAGCATTTGCTGTATTTGTACGCTGGCTGTTGCTACATTTAGCTAACAGTTTCACCCAAGAGTTGCTATCACGGGATATGATCCTTGTTTACTTACAATTTATTATTTTTTTAAATTATTTCAGAAATCTCTAAGATTCGATGGGCCAATAAAAAAGGGAAACAACTTATATATATATATATATATATATATATATATATATATATATATATATATATATATATATATATATAT